>PVKU01002887.1:0-88683 GCA_004027475.1 Anoura caudifer
TCCTTCTACTCCCCTGTTGCTAACCCTCCATGTCTTCTCCATTTCTGTGGTTCTGCTCCTGTTGTAGATGTTTGCTTAATTTGCTTTTGTTTTAGGTGTGGTTGTTAATATCTCTGATTTTGCTATCTTTTTACTGTCCTATTTTTTATCTTCTTTTTCTTAGATTAGTCCCTTTAACATTTCATATAATAAGGGCTTGGTGATGATGAACTCCTTTAACTTGACCTTATCTGAGAAGCACTTTATCTTCACTTCCATTCTAAATGACAGCTTTGCTGGATAGAGCAATCTTGGATATAGGTCCTTGCCTTTCATGACTTGGAATACTTCTTTCCAGCCCCTTCTTGCCTGTAAGGTCTCTTTTGAAAAATCATCTGACAGTCTGATGGGAACTCCTTTGTAAGCACTCTGCCCTTATCCCTTGCTGCTTCTAGAATTCTCTCCTTCATTTTAATCTTGGCTAATGTAATTATGATGTGCCTTGGTGTGTTCCTCCTTGGATCCACCTTCTTTGGGACTCTCTGAGCTTCCTGGACTTCCTGGGAGTCTATTTCCTTTGCCAGATTGAGGAAATTCTCCTTTATTATTAGTTGAAATAAGTTTTCCCCTTGTTGTTCTTCTTCTGCCCCTTCTGTTACCCCTATCATTCAGATGTTGGCATGTTTAAAGATGTCCTGGAGGTTCCTAAGCCTCTCCTCATTTATTTGAATTCTTGTTTCTTCATTCTTTTCTGTTTGGTTGTTTCTTTCTTCCTTCTGGTCCACTCCATTGATTTGAGTCCCAGTTTTCCTCCCATTACTATTGGTTCCCTGTGCATTTTCCTTCATTTCACTTAGTGTAGCCTTCATTTGTTCATTTAATTTGCTACCAAAATCAACCAATTCTGTGAGCATCCTGATCACCAGTGCTTTGAACTGTACATCTGATAGGCTGGCTATCTCTTGGTTGCTTAGATGAATTGGCTCTGGGGCTTTGATCTTTTCTCCCATTTGAGCCATTTTTTTGTTTGTTTGTTTGTTTTCTTTTGGTCTGGTTGCAGCCATTACGTAGTGAGGGGAGGAGACTTAGGCATTCACCAGGTCAGGGCAGCCCAGTTGCTGGGTTGTGACGCTGGATTTGGGGGTGGGGTCTGAGAAGGAACAATGGCGCTTGCTCCACGCTCCCTCATGGATTCCAGTCCCTTCAGCTTGTTTCCCCTATCAAATTGGGCCCTTCTAGTGCTGATTTCCATGTGGGTGGGCCTGTGCACACTCTAGGACACCTTGGGTCTCCCCATCAAACTCTCCTGTGAGGTTGGGACTCCTTTCCAGCACCTCAGCCCATACAAGTATTTTCAATGGGTGCTTTTAGGCTTCACTTCCTGGTGCTGGGGTCCTGCATCACACAGTCTGTCTTGCTGCCTATTTTAGCCTGGTTTATCTGTGCGCGAATGTGTGTCCATAGTCTGCCATCTTGTGCACCCCGCCTGACCTCCCCACATTCGGCAATGCTGCTGCCTATGCACCTGGAGTTACTGAGCGCCTGGGACCAACACCGGCTTGCCTGGATAGGACTCCACTGGCCTTGGACTCCGCCCCTCTTACCAGTCTGAGTGAATCGTTGTTGTCGGACTCCCACACAATTCAATTTTCTCTCTGTCCTGTTTGGGTTTTCTTTTCTTTTCTTTTTTTTTTTTTTGGTTCTTTATTTTTGTTGTCCTTAATCTTGGTTGTGAGAGGAGGCATAGTGTGTCCAGCTACGCCTCCATCTTGGCTGGAAGTCAGCCAATAATACTGTTTTAATGAGTAGTTTACTTTGGTAAGCAGCTGGGGATCAGCCCCACTGGAAACCCCCTGAGAGTCTGAGGGGCACATGTGGAAAAGTATCTTATTGAAGGATAAAAACTGTCACCTTCATTGGATGCAAGGTGTAGTAGAGATGTTAATTCTCTAACACTTTCCATCTGCCTTCACCTGCTGAGCTGCAACCAGGCTAAAGAATGCCTTCATGTGGAAAGAGGCTGGAACCCGTAGCCCTGAGGGGAACCATCTAGAAGGAAAGGAGGGGGAGGCTGAAGGGATATGGACTTGACAATGACAGTATAATTCCAACTTTATGACATTCTGAAAAAGGCAAAACTATGGAGATAATAAAAAGAACAATGGTTGCCAGTGGTTGTAAGGGAGAGAGATGAGCAGGTGGAGCACGGAGGATTTTTAGGACAGTGAAACTACTCTATATGCTACTACAATAATGCTTTAATGACATTAAACGAATATGTATTAAAATACTGAGTATGTGCCAGGGAGTAATCAGACAGGCCTCGTCCCTGACCTTGGGGAGCTGGAAGTCTCACAGAAAAGACAGCCAATGAACAAATAATTACAATGAGGTGATGAGTAGAATGACTGACATCATCGATGTACTTGTCACCAGTTGGCACCACCTCCAGCACCCACTGGTACGAAACCTATCATTTGATTCCTAGCAGATTAGATATTTATCTTCTAAGAAGGGGGAGTTTATTTTTCCTATAGAGAATAGGGACAAAGAATAATTTTGATGAAATTTTTTGGTGTCATTTTATATTCTGGGTTGATGGGCTTGGATTTGAAATAGACACAAAAGGAAATGAGAAGTAGAAATGTACAAACACAACCTGCTGATTCCTTTCCATTTTTTCTTGAAAAATGATCTTTTAAAATAGCTAAGTAGGTTCTTGATTCCAGAAATCAGAGGCAAAAGTATATTTTTTTTGCTTTGCCTAAAATAATATTCAGTAAATGCTAAAAAAAAAGCTCAGTAAAGGAAAGAAAAATATGTCCCCTAAAAATGAGCTTGTCTGTTCTGATTTCAATTTGAGATGAAGAGGCTGAGCAATATAACCAACTGAGCTGTTGACCACTGTGCTTTAGTTTTCTAGAACTTTAAAAATAGTGACTTTGAGGCCTTTCAGTTTCCAGCCCAGTATGCAATGAACTTGGTATTTACTCAAATGAATTCAAAACTTGTGTTCACACAAAAACCTGCGCAAAAATGTTTATAGCAGCTTTGTTCATAATTGCCAAAACTTAGATACAGCCAGGGTGTCTTTCAGTAGGTGAATGGTTATAAAGCTGTGGTACATCCAGATGATTGACTATTACTCAGCACTAAAAAGAAATGAGCTATCAAGTCATGAAACAACACAGAGCAAACTCAAATGTGTATTACTAAGTGAAAGAAGCCAATCTGAAAAGACTATACAGTATAATTTCAACTTTATGACACTCTGAAAAAGGCAAAACTATGGAGATAATAAAAAGAACAATGGTTGCTAGTGGTTGTAAGGGAGGGAGATGAGCAGGTGGAACATGGAGGATTTTTAGGGCAGTGAAATTACTCTGCATGCTACTACAATAATGCATGCGTATATATATGCAAATATGTATATTTGTCAAAACCCATAGAATGTACATCAAGAATGAATCATATGTAAACTATGGGTTTGGGGTCATAACAGTGTGTCAGTGTATGTTCCCTCATTCTAACAAACTTACCACCGTGGTAAGGGGTGTTGACAGTAGGGGAGGTGAGCATGTGTGGGGACTGGGGTTACATGGGAACTCTGTACCTTCTGCTTATTTTTACTGTGAACCTGAAACTGCTCTAAAAGTCAATTTTATTAAGTAATGATTGAATTGTTAGAAACACAAACCTGTATTTTGCCAAATTAAAAATAATTTTTTTGAATCATAGCAAAACTAATTAACTTTAGGGTGATATAATTTGACATGAGAATTCATGGTGCCTTTTTACATTTATACTTCAACTAAATGTAATTCAATAAAGTACTTATTATGAATTCTACTGCCACTCACTTTGACAAGTACTATTGAGAAATATTAATCTTAAAACACAGTCAAAGATGCTAGATCATCTTTATTCATGAAATTATGTTCCCAGAGACAGTCAGGATTTCATTTACACAATTGTGCTTCCCCGCATTTCATTCCCATATTTGTATTCTCAGCTTCCCTCCCTGAGCATACTAAGGACTCCACATAATGGTACATGATTTGCAATATACATATAGAAAACAGTCCTAAATTACTTTGGATTTTAAGTTCAGAATATATATTGGTGTGTAATTGTTAAACTATTTATGTATTGTTCTAAATACAGATAATAACTGTTTTAGCAGTCTTACCTATCAACCAAAGAAATTTTATTCACAGGAAGGTTGGGCAACTGAGTGATCATCTCATGGCAGACTCTGTAAGAATAATAGAATGTAACAAATGTGCGGGGGGAGTGGCCTCACCTAACTTCTCCTTAGATTCAGAGAACATTTCATGGATACTACTAATGTCTTCTCCTGTGACTTACCCTGAATCACACACACTTTCGAGTGGGATCATCAAGACTTCTTTCTTTTTTCTCCCTACTTTGTTTTTAATAAGCATACATAATAGGTGTTATGAAAACCTTTTTGGGTAGGATGTTTGTTTGTTTGTTTGCTTGCTTGTTTGTTTGAAAGCTTCTGTATGAGGTATTTCACTAAAAAATTCTTAACCACTTTTGCTCTGTAGTCCCCTTCAGCAGTCTGGGGAAACCAATGGATACCTTCCCAGAAACAGATCTGGGGGGAAAATACTCTTGCTATGAGAATAGAATGGAAGCCTGGGCAATACCCTGAACTCTGGGCAATGAATGAATGGATAAATGAATGAGCAAACAAACAAGGAAAGGAAATTGGTAAAGGATTTTCAGGAAGCTCATGAAAAGCTTCTGATGGACTGGGGCTGTTTTCTCACAACAAATACCCCTTAGGTGGCTCCAAGCCCATCTTTTTCATCATATGAGCAAGCATTCCAATCAGGACATTTTAAATATTAAATGCCCCTATTTGTCATAAGGTTGGTTTAATTCACGGACTTTCACTGAAGAGAGGTAAGACCCTGACAGCTGACATTGCTCCCAGTGTGCCCCTTCCCCTTGGGGGCTCTGCAGGACTCCAAGCTAAGCATCATCAAAGGCCCTGCCAGGGGCTTAAGGCTTAAGTACATCAGAGTGACCTGGACTTGGCATGTGGCAGGGCACAGGACATCTGGGGGCAAGATGGGAATTCCCAATGAGAAAGAGACTTGTGCCCTTTGTCGGAGATTCTTTCAATTAAAGCTTTTAACTTTTTTCACAGGCAACCCCCAGGGATTCAGTCATTCTCAGCACCAGCTTTGATGGATGGCAGGCTAACACAGCAAAGAACTCACTCGGCTCAGTGCAAACACTATCAAAACTCGGCTATTCTTTCTTCTACAGAAAGCTGCCTATGCTTCTGACAGGGGGGTAGATCAAGAAGCTTTAAGAAATGTTGATTTTACTTAAAGAAATGCATAAATGCAAACTCCAACAGAAGTTGTTCTTGCTGCTTATTTTTGTCTTTGAGTCATTAAAGATGAAGAAAGCAACATCCTGTGGTCTCTTCACAGACTGGGTACCAACCTGATATCAGGACAGAACAGCCTCGTTAAAACCCAGCCCTGCTACATACTGTGTGACTCTAGGCAAATCGCTTAAATTCTCTGAGTCCACTTCCCCTCATCTCTGCAACGGGGGTAAAACACCCATCTCATAGTTTTCCTTTCAATTCAAAGAGACCTAGTCCGTTCCTAAGATGTAGTCACTATCATTCATGGGTCTCACTATAGGGAGTCATGCATATAAATGATGTTATTCTATGTATATATGTTTTGTATATACACATATTAAGCATCTATCTATCCAACTGTACATACCACATACATATATATGAACCAACATTTAATAACTGAAAAATTGCATACAGAAATTTCAGATTTGCTGTTTCTTTTGAAAAAATCAGAAGATCTGGCATCACTGGGCTGCATCTGAGTGGCAGCTGCCCCTTAGTCAGCACAGGTGCCACCACTTCCTGGCCACTTCACTTACTCCCGGACCAGCCTTTTGGTATTTGTGCCAGTTTCTGTCCGTACCCTCATCCCATCCCACCCTAAACAACAGATCTTATGGCAAGAACTCTTCAGAAAGGCAGAAGCCAACTTCGGTGGGTATTTACTTTCAGTGAGGGACCTTCTTGTCTATCAGCTTGTTGGGTAGTCAAACTTGGAAGAGAGGGATTCAGCGAGATGAGTCAATTCTTTAAATTAAAAATTATTTCTGGTCTAATCCTGTTCAACAAGGCCACCCTCCTCTCTGACTTTCTCCACAGTTGCCTGGTTGAGCAGATGGTGATACTGGAGGTGGGGCAGCAGCAATGGGTCCCAGGCACTTTTCAGCTGTGACAGTGCTTGGGCAACTCCATCCTTAGGGAGTGTGTCAATGACCTGTGACACTTTTTGTTTTGGTCGTCACAATGATTGGAGCTACCACTTGAGTTCAGTGGGTTAGCCAGGGTGGTGGATCCCCTGCAATGTGCAGGAAAATCCCTCACACTAAAGAATTTGCCATATCCCTTGCCCCTTTGGGATGGCCTGCCAGATACACATATAGGTGAAAAATGTATCTATAATTACCTAAGCCTAGAACCCAACTCCATTATACGTACAAATATGAGGTGTTCTCAAATAGTTTTAATAAGCAATGAATTTTCTAGGAGTTCAGGTACTGTGTAAATTAATGGAAGAGCGTAATTTCTGTGTTTGGAAATTTACCAAAAGTTGGTCTCCATTTCAGAAACTACCTGAAAGCATAACTCTTCAATATATTTGGGGTGACAATCCAACCTGTTGAGTCAGTCTGCCTGCTGTATTCAGGTTTTTGGGGGGTTGTTTGTTTGTTTTGTATTGTTTTGTTTTACCTGTAGTGGCAAATGTCTGATTATTTCACTAAGGATAATGTATGGGGGAAAAAATTGAACTAAAGTGGAAAAGTGTGCTCCATCTATAGCATACCCCTCTGGATTATCTGATTCGTGAGAACTATTTTACAACTCTGTAAAATTCTGCTAACTAATGACAGTGCAAACTAATTTTGTCTGCAGACATCCAAATTCTGTCCTGTCTGGTAGAAGCTCAATTGACCTCTCTTCCTCACTGTTGAGGAAACTAGTTTTGATTATATTTGCGCATCATTTCAATATTCCTGATCTATAAATGTGTCTATTCTTTGGTTTCTCTTTTGAACGGGTCATAACATTTGCCTAGTTCCTCAGTTATGAGTTGCTTAAAACATATACATATGTTCATTTTCATATCTGGATGAGAGTATTGGTTTTACCTCTTTTTTAAAATTATCCTTTAACAGTAGTCTTTTCTGGGCATTTGCAAATTGACATTCACATCTTACTGAAAATTCCTTTTAGTATTCCTGTTTTAACAGGGTGTTATATTTATTTTTAATGTGTAATATATAAATTTCATTTCAAGATAGTAAAAAGGGGTGTTCAAATATTTGTTATACAAGGGAGCATGGGCTCTGAAACCACTGCAATCACAGATTCAATGGGAAATTCTCTGAGCAAGCCCACATATGCCCCTGATCAGCTGGGTCATTATTTTTCCCAGTCAGACAGAAAGCTCTAGCGCTCCAGGCTGTACAGAGCAACCTCTAAGCTGTGAATTATTTTGGAAACCACTCCCCTTCCTTCCAACTCAAGTTTGGATTAGATAGGACAGTTGGTTATAAAGCAGTCATTTATAAGTACCACTAACTCAAATTTCTTTTCTCAACATTTCCCCCCGGATCATCAAAAGCCAAGAGTTTTCCAGAAAACTGTTTTGTCTGGTTGTCTTGGGTAACATCAAAAAAGATCAAACGAAAGCACTTCTTCTTGTTCCCCCTTCCTTGAGACATACATTTTCACCCCAAGATGAAAAACTCCCGTAGAGCACACATTTCCCACATCACTTCCAGTGAGTTCTGATCCTGACGTGAAGCCCTGCAGTCAGTCGTAGGCCCAGCTGTTGTAATACATTCATGTGGTGTCACATTTTAGAATCCAGAAAGGGTGGGATTTCAGACTGAAATGTCTTTCAACTCAGGAAAAACAGTGACGTGGCTCACCCATCTTGAACCATAAATTTCACCCTTAGCTAATGGCTGGGAATGTCTTCAGCTGACAATGATGAATGAAGGAGAAAAAAGATCCCCTCCTGGTTTACTACTAAAAATCCCTATTTTAAGATATCGCTTTTCTTTTTATTAAATAAACATTTATCCCCCCAAAGTACAGAAGAGCTTGACAAATAAACTTTAGAAAATGTATGAGCCTGGCTTATACATTGCTTTATTTAGAGGATAATTTGCACATGTTTTTTTCCTTCCACTTACCAAAAGGAACATGCATAATAAACGCAACTAAGCTTGGCAGGAAATCTATCAATAAGGTTAATTTAAAGTGTAGGCAGGATAGCAAATCTCCATATGGATATCAAGGAGTTTGTTCTTGTTTCAAAACCAATTGACTTCCAGATGTCTGAATATGCTTCTCTCAAGCACCAGATAGAAGGAAATCCCAGCAACTTAAACAACCACAGCCGCATTCTGATAAGGCCTTCTGGGAATTCATTTTTAGGATTATTTACAATAAATGAGCAAGGCTGGGGCTAGATATGACGCTGTGCTGGTGAGCAGGAAATCAAGACTTGGGTGGCCTGGGTTCAACCCTTGTACCATCACTCACAAACTCAGAGTCTGTGAGATGTAAACATTCCCTAAGCCTCAGTTTTCTCATCTGTAAAATAATGACAGCGTACAATGCTGTATATGATACATATTGTACACATAGTAGAGACGAGCATACTGTTAGATAAACCATAAAAAATTCTTAGCATTGTGCTTGGCATTATTATAATTATGAAATGCTTAAGACTTGATATTTTTTAATGCTATAAATTGGTGAGGGGTGTGTGTGCAGAAATCTGGGAGAGAATCTTTTCAGAGATTAATGATTGTAAAGGAGAAACTTCTCTAAAAAGGAGATAAGAAAACAAGAAAATGGTTATATACCTCATGTATATCCATTTATGGATATAGACACGTATTAAGGGAACACAATCAAAAAGGTTTGGACCCTTCTGCTCATCGGGAACGTGGTTTACTTGTGGTTTTACATTTAGTGCTGGGCATTTCTGACTCAATTCTCTAACCTTGCTCAGCTTTTTTCTCAAGAATGGTTAAGATTTTGGTGTCCTGCTGTGTGGATGGAGAGCCTCACACCTTTTCCTTGCGATGTGAGGGGTACAGCATTTCAGCCTCTAGAGATCGGGAAAGGCTTGAAGGCATGCCTCCTACAAGCTTGCTGGGAAGTCCTGGGGAAAGTAAAAATCCACTTCTCTGTTCCTTCCTGGCTCTGGGCTTTGAGAGTGAGGAGGGGAGGAGGTTTGCTGTGAGATGAAGAGTGTGATTCACACCTGATTCACAAGTTCCTACCCAGGGCTTTTAGAAATCACATTGGAGGGTGACTGAAGTGATCTGAAGATGAAAGAAAGTAAACCACCAGGTCCTAGCCTTAGAAAAGCAAAGAGCAATGAAGGTCGGACACAGAGTCCACAGCAATGGAGGAGATTTGGTTCTGGAGCAAAGAGCCAGCATAGCCCTGGAGGCCAAACTGAGGAAATGTTCATAGCTTTTGGTGCAAAGCATTCCCAGTGTGCTATAGCATCAGTATTATTGGGCATTTTCTGAAATTACTAGTTACACTCAGCTGAATAAATGCTCCTAAATGCAATTAAGAATGTATTATATGTTAACTTCATGGATGAGTTCAGAAAAATACTCATTATCTTGTCTCTCTGGGAGGTACTACACACACTTAGAAGCTTTGTGTTTTTGTCATAGTTGTAGGGGACAAACAAGAAGAGGAAAAGGAGACTTCCCCAGCCCAGCTGGGGCTGCCTTTTCAGCTCCCCCACACCCACACAGAGAACTCGTCATCCTTACTTCCTTCCCTCACTTGGAAGCCTTCGCTGAGAAAGCTGTGTGGTGAGGCTGGGGAATGCAGTTTCCTGCCTGGTCCCAAGCAGCTAGCTTTCAGGGACCTCAAGATAATAGCTCACTGGGAGAGTTTGGCCCCAGGAAAAAATCAGAGGCCTCATAAAGGGCATGGTTGCAACTGCTGGCTGCCCACTAGAGCCTCTCAAACTAATTCTTTTCCTTTTCTTGGGAGGAGATAAGCCCACAGGCTGAGTTCCTCTGCTATGCCCTCTTCACAACTGTAAGGTGCTTCCAGAGAGGATTGGGGGGACTGGGCTACAGGTCTCCTCTGCAGAGAAGTATTGCCATTGGTTTGACAACTACTTGTGCCAGGTGCTGTCTGCTTGGAAGTCCTCACCCCTTAGCAGTCCCCAAGAGAGGCGCCTACAACCTCCTTACTCCGGTCTCTGTCTCCAGGTAAGTCCGGTTTCAGCAGTGTCAGCATCACCTGGGGGCGTGCCAGCTAAGCAGAGCCCTTGCCCGTCCTGCAGAAGCCTACTGGAACAGAATTTGCATCTCAACTGTACCCCCACGGGATTCAGATGTGCCAGTCTCAGCCACAGTGACCTGAAGTTAGCTAGTCTGAGATCAAAGCCCAGCTCCCCACTTAAAGCAAGTTATTCCACTTCTCTGAGTCTGAGTTTCTGCATCTATCAAATGAATATAAAAATAGGTCTCACCTCACAGGCTGTTGGAAGGAGGAAGTGTGCTCCCATGTGTAAACTGAGGCATAAAGTAAATGCTCAGAAAATAATGCCCAGAACCCCCCACTGCCACATCTGTGTATTAAAGCATATCCCAATGGGCCTGGCATCTTCTTTTCTCAGCCCATATTTACAATTGATTAACACTTTACCTGGGGGTGACAGGGAGAAGTAGCTTTAATACATCTCAAAGACCACCAATGGGATTCACTGACTGCTCTCTTGCTGGAAGTGAAAAAAATAAGACTGAGTCTCCAGCAAGTTACCTGCTGTAGTAGCCAGCCTCCAAGATGGCCCCAGTTATTCCCACCTCGTACTCTTCACACATCCTCAGATTTGAAAAGGGTTGACTTATGTAATGAATAAGACACTGCAGAAACAACAATGTGACTTTCAGAGGTAAGTCACAAAAGACATTGCAGTTTCTGCTTTGCTTTCTCTTGGATCACTCACATTCAGGGAACCAGCTGCCATGTCCTGGGGACACTCAAGCAGCCCTAAGGAGAGGTCAGAGAGGCAAGGAACCAAGGCCTGCTGACCACAGCCCTGCAGTGAGTCATCTGGGAAGTGAATTCCTCCAGCCCTGGTCAGCTTCAAATGACTACAAGCCTGCAGCCAAATGAGAGATCCTGAGCCAGAGCCACTCAGCTAAGCCATTCTTGACCTGCAGAAACTATGTGAGATAAAAAAATATTTATCATTGTTTTAAGTCACTGTGTTTGGGGTGATTTGTTATGCAACAATATGTAACTAATATGTACATGCTATTAGCCAAATGTGTGTGTGTGTAATCTTTCCCAATAAAATTCTAATATCTAAGATCAACACAAATTTTTTTAAAAAAGAATAAAATTCTCTTTCACTCTCATTTGATAAGGCATTCCAACCATTCCAGAGAAGCAGGAAGCATGCAGATCCAAGATAAGAAATGAGAGCAAGGGGGACACTTCTTCCCTGCCTCCTCTTAGGTTTCGATAGAAGGACTGGATTAACCACTCCATTTGCCAGGAGGAGAGAAAAAAAGCTGGAGAGTTTCCCTTTTGCAGCTTATGTGCCCTCACACTCTCCCCTGGGGCAACCACCTTACCTGAAGGGTGCATTTGGGAGAAGGAACTGCATATGCTCAGCCCAGCCCAGTGCTCCCAGCTACAGGGGAGGCTGACTCTACAGCCCCAGAGTGAGCAGACAAAAGTGAGGCCCTGCAGGGAAGGCCTGTAGTGGTTCCGTCTTCAGTTAGGTGGGGTGTCAGGATCACCCCTGACCACGCGCTTAGGCTATGTCTTCCAAGCAAGCTTTACCAGTAGCAAAGTGTCACTTTGATCTCCACCTGTGTGAGTTTGTGGCTACCTCTCAATTGATTCCAAATTTGGAAGAGGAAGGAAGGGTGTTATTAGGCCCCTAAACCTCAGCAAGAAGCATACATTCAACCTAGATATGAGTTATTCTAAATTAATTTTTTATCATCAGTCATCCTCAACATTTTTTGTTATCACTCCTCATACTACCAAGAATAAAAGAAACTTCTGGTACATTCTAATTCCTGCCTCACTTTTTTTTATTTAATCTTTATTGTATTTTTTCTATTACCACTTAGTCTCCTTATACCCCCTCCCCCCAGCAATCACCACACTGTTGTCCATGTCCATGTCCTTTTTCCTTTCTCTCTGTTCTTCCACCCACCTCATCTCCCAACCTAGCTGTCATCCTGCTCTCCATCTATGAGACTGTCCCCATTTTCCTTGTTAATCAGCCTCACTTTCTCAATATAATTCCTTATCTTCAAAATCCAAGTGGTGCGTGGCAAAGGGAGAAACTAGGTCACTGAGGATGCCAGACCATCTCATTAATCATAGTAACAATAATGACACCTACTATGCACTACTGTACTATTTTTGCAGTCTCTCCTTTAATCTTCATAATTAATAATGGCATAATGTAACTGTTGCGTATTCCCATTTCACTGAGGGATGGCGTAGGGAAATGGCAGAACATCCTAGGATCTGGGCACATGTGTGGCTGGCTCTGAAGTCTCTGCTCTTCCTGATGCTCATCATTACATTTTTAAACCCTACTTTAGAGCACAGTCCTTAGTTTAAGAAACTTTATTTTAAATCTGACCTAAAGTGTCAATTCAATAAATAGAATTTCAGAGAAGTATGGAATTTCTGGACCAGAAAGTTATCCGGATATCATCAAGTCCCCTCCATCCTCCCCCATTTACAGATGAGGATACTCGCAGAGAGATTAGATCACTTCTAGTAGTGGTAATTTGCAAAAGCTATGGGTAATCCAAGCTGGTTACTAAATTAATTGTGCAGAGATTTTATTCACAGAGGTTTTGGCATTTGCCTATCCAATTGTTGAAGTATACTCTGGCCAAACAACTCAAATGTATAGCTTGGAGAGCTAAGCAATTGAATTGATAAGTGCAGTGCCCACCGCCCCCCCCCCCCCGCCCCCAATCCCCTGAATTGCTTCTTAAGGCAGTTTAAAGGGGGAAAGGATATAATTCTTTCATAGACCAACAAAAACATTGGGTTTGCCTCTATCCAAGCCTTGGATTTCAACTTTTACATCTGGCTACAGAATGGTGGTATTCACAAGCGAAAGATTTGGTCTCTAGACCAGAAGAGATTCCAGTCCATCTCACAAGTACAAATGTGCAAGCAGGCCAGTTTGCCTGGGCTGCAAACTCTGACGTTTTGTAAGCATTTTGGATTAGGTATGCACTGGAAGCTGTTAATTATTGCCACAAAACCAATCTTTCTTAGCTAGAAATAGACTAAGAAATTCCATTTCTGACACTTCCAAGAATTTTCCTTGCCATTTTACCAGGAAATACCAACTCATTTGGAAAGGAGAACAACTCCTGTACTTTGCTGCTGTAAATGACACATTGCCACGTGAGGAAGCACAGACATATGAGGGGGGCCTCCAAAGCAGAACTTATTCATAAGAAATTGTGTATTTATTCTTGCATGTCCAAACTTCAGTCTCTTTCAAAGTGCTCTCCATCTGATGAAATACACCTGTGGAGACATTTTTTCCACTGTACAAAACACTGTTTAAACTCGTTTGATTTTGATGCCTTTTAGTGCTTCTGCTGGTTTTTTTTTTTTGTTGTTGTTGTTTTTGTGTTACCTCTTCTACTTTGGCAAAATGTTTTCCTTCCAGGACTTTTTTCATCCAGGGAAACAAAAAAAAAGTCACTTGGGGAGAGATTGGGTGACTACGACGGGTAGGGCATGGGGGTCATGCCATTTTTGGTCAAAAACTGCTGAACACTCAGCACGGTGTGGTCAGATGTGCTCGTAAATCACCCATTGTGAAATGGGCAAATGCACTGGAAGAATCCTCAAAAAAATTCACTGATGCTAAAGGCAGCCTCTCACAATTCGAGCTGGTGCACTGATACAGATGGGGTCCTAGACCACTCACCTACCTAGCAGGGGAAGCCTATATTACAAGGCCCCCATCTTCCAGGAGATAATTCCAGTTTTTTTCTGGGGGGTCCCCCCTCATACACTGTCTGACTCTGCTGGGCTCTGCCTGCACAAACAGAAGCCAGTGAGCCCACCGCACAGCCTCAGCCCAGTGGGAGACAGGTGGGGAACAACGCAGGGCACTCTGGACTTCACCTTGTCTGGTAATGCTGCTGAGCTTGTTCCAGTGACCACCAACTTCAGCAGGTCCCTGGAACCTTCCCTTGGCTCCCTCCCTTTGGCATAATGCCCTTTTCCGATGCTCTTCTTCCAGGATCCTTCTAGGATGTGGTGCGAGCCCTGACTTCACAGTCAGATGGTCCTAGATTAGGTTTCCATGCTAGGGTTCATCCAAGGTTTGTGGCCTTGGAGATCATTTCTTTTTCCTTTAACCTTTGATTTCCTCACTTGTGAAATGGGAGCAAAATATCTAATATGTAGAGTTGTTGTGAGGGCTAAAGGAGATGATATTTGTCTAACAGCTAACACAATACTTGGCATGTGCAGGCACCCAGAAATCAGAGTTCTCACTTCTAGCTACACCTTCAAATCAATAGTTTTTTAAAACATCCATGTACAGGACCCATGACCCAGGGATTTAACCTAATTATAAAATTTTTAAAAGCTACCCATATGAATCTAACACAGAGCCAGGGTTGTATGCCCACAGTCATAAATATTTCTCCTTCTTTTCCTTGCTTTTACAGTCTTATAGAGATGAAAATTCAATCTTGCATAATGTAGTACAGTTCTGCTCCTGAAAGGACCCCATGTCTGGAGTATGACTCAGGACATGCTACCCAAGGTCCCAAAACATTGTAATGTATTCAAGTTATCCCATGACACATGTTTACTGTAGCTGTGCATATGGAGTTCTTCATTATGCCAGGCTTTATAACACATTTGTTAAAATATTTAAATCTCAACTGATCTTAATTTATCCATTTGTGATAAATTATATTGTATTGTTATCCCCATTACACAGAGTAAGAAACTGAGAGTTATAAATGCAAATTCTTTCAACAAGTATTTATTGCATACCAATAGATGTGTGCCAGCCACTGCTCTAGGTGACATACCGAAGTGATGCCTCTAGGTGAACAAGCTTGCCTGTGTCACAAAATGTCAAGTAAGAAAGGGAGCCTGGACTCAAGTCTGCCTGTCTGACTCAAAGTGCACATCCAGCCACACAGCAGAATTGTTCAGCCCAGCATCAGGCACCAGAAGGGGCTCGTGTTTAATCATTCCTTCAATCTTTCCCCTCTAGGGCACACTACTCACACCGCGTGTTTCCTGAATGGAGCTTCCCTGAGTTGTGCAGGCTGGCTGCCCTGCCTTTTTCTGTCACTGCCATTTTACAGGTGGGGGAAGCAGGGCCCATAGAGGTCTGAGGGTCCCAAAGTCCGTAAGTGCCTCCCAAGCCTCTGGCTGTTTTGCAAGCTTCCAGAGGACAAGCAGTCTTCTGTCCTCTGTTAGGCCATCGCCTTATAAGCTGTAAGTGTGTAAGCCATGTGGAACAGTGGCGGAGCAGTGCCTAGCAGGCGCTCCTGAGGGAGTCAGGGCCCCGGGGACCAGGGCGGGTAACGAGTATCACAGTTGTGGGCTCCAAGTAGATGCCAACCCTGAGCATGTGGTGGTTGTGCGTCTTCAGGATTATATTTAGCATCCATTGCGTCACATGTCCAACCAAACATATTAAAACACAGTGTCTGCATCCAAAGAACTAAATATACAAAAAGACGGAGAAAAAGAGATGTGTCAGAAGGAAGACAGTGAGTTTCCCCACTCCGTACTGTTTGGGGGTTCTGTTTTGCACTGAGAGCTGATATCAGATACTGAATCAATTATTCATTGCTCCCCCACCCACAGTAGGTGCAGTGGGAAGACATGGCCATAAATGCCTGCCAGTGTGGTTCTCTGTCCTCAGAGAACCTGAGTCCTCAGATACACTAATATATGAGCAGCCAGCAGCCTCAATAAGGTGGGGCCCCAGCCTCATTCAGCACGTCTAGAACACTGGTTCCCAAGCTCTAGTGTACATCGGAACGATACACAGAGCTTGATAAGACACAACTTATTCTCAGAATTTCTAACTTGCTTACATGTCTAACAAGTTCCCAGCGATGCTGTTGTTGCCCGTCTGGGGAACACGTTTTTAGAACTTCTAGTTTCCAACAATGAGGTAGTTCCATGGATGCTAAAGGGCCCCCAATCTAAGATAAATAGTTGAGTGATGAAAAAGCACAAGCAGGTGAAGCGGGGAAAGAATCCACTACTATCTATGTAGAAAATGAGTTGACATATGCTTGAAGCTCGTGTGTGCACAGACTAATTCTGGATGCTTGTAAGGAAAAGGCTAACAGTTGTTGCCTTGGGGGCTGAGGGCCAGGGGTGCTATGTTGATTATTGTCTGGGTCACCCCCCAACCCCAACACCACCCCAGATCTTTTTCCTTTCTTTGCTTCCTAGAGGGAATCTGTCCTGCACAGCCTCCATTATTACCCAGTTTCCCTGATGGGCTACTTCCTCTTGGATTTGGCGGGTGGAGGCAGTAGCAGCAGACCTGAGAGTGGAAAAAGACCGAGAGACTTCCATGCTCTCTCTCCACTTTGGTGCAGTGTCTGGAACAGCTGCATCTGGCCACAGCCAGCCCCTGCTCCCACGGGGCTTCACTAACACCATTTCTTTCTTCAGCTGTTGCTAGTTTCTGGGGACCCCACCTCTCTTGTTGGTTCCCCTGGCCCTGCCCTCTTCTCTGTAAGTAGTCCCTTCATTAATGTCTCTGAATTTGAACCTTCTGGAAGCGAATTTTTGTTTTCTGCCAAGATCATGACTGAGAAAGGTAGGAAATTTGCTGTTCACTGCATATCCTTTTGTATCATTTAAATATCTTGCCATGTACCTGTAATACCTGGAAAGAATGTATATATTAAAAAATCTCATAGAAATTAAAGCTCAATCTTGAATAATCTAGATAGTAAGTTCCAAAGAGAATCACTAAAGAATTGGTCTACTTCAGCACCTAATGTCCCCTCATCCTGTCTGGCTTTAATCTGATGCCAACAAGGAATTGTTACTTATCTTCTTACGTTCCAGTCCTGCCCGCACAGTTAAGCCGAAACCTCCTGAAGGACAAAGACCGTAGCTGATGTTTGCAGTGCACGTGGTGTCTGGGTTGCCAGGGTATATAATATGGTGGGAAGTAACTTTCAGCTTTGAAGTCACACACACTAAATTCAATCAAATCTATGCCATTTGCTTACTTTGATTCCATGAGCCTGCTCTCCTTCCTGGGTCCTTTAAGGGGATTCGTCACATCAAACGTAGGGTTTGTACTATTGGAACATGGCCTTTTGGTTACCATGAAAATAAATACTTTTACCTTCTTTCAGGAGCTAAGAAGCAAACCATTAAACTCTTAGCTGTTTTCATTCCAATCTATGTGCACAAGGCCTGCCCCCCAAGCCAGAGCCACACCCCTACTGGTTGGAGTAGGAGCAGCCCTGGGGTCAAGCAGGAGAAAGGGCTTGGATCTCAGGTGCTGAGATTTAGAAGGCACATAAATTGTAAATAAGGATTTTGAAAGCTTAACATCTACTTAACAAGAGTAATGGTTTAAAGTGGGAAGCCGCCAGATGGTGTGCACTGTTAATAATGCCCATCTGTGAACTGTACCATGAATTATATACACTGATTTGGAGGAGAACATCGCCTGCTGTTTGCCCCAGGTGCCAAAATGTCTTCTTAAAGCTTGGGGGTCAGGTATGGGGTGAGGCAGCCTGAGGTACAAGTTGCCTAAAAAATAATACTATATATTTACATAATTATTGCTAATATTTTGATGTTCATTTTTTTCTAGGTTACAAAATATCTGTGGCATCCAGAAGGCCATGCCAGAACTTGCTGCTTCACACCCTGGCCTACCTCCAGGAGCATGAAATGCCTGGCTGTAGGCAACACCATCTCCAGGGCTGCAAATGGTCAGCTCCTGACCTTCTGAGCTGGTTATGGGGGCCCTCACTTCTCAGCCTCTTCACCTTCACCTGGGCTTCTGACAAGCACCTCAGGTTGGCTCTCAGTAAAGGGTGTTTTTCTCCTGCTTCTCCACCTTAAGCCTGCAAACCCTCGCCACCTGATGTCAGAACACCTTCCTCCTTGTTCACTCAGGACTAGCTCACCGGGAGGCTTAGCCTGAATTCTCTGACAGAAGAGGGAACTAGACACCGAGCAGTTTCCTTAAATCTCTGAGGCCCAGTCTCTTCATCTCTAATGATACCCCACTGAGGAGTTACAGGAAAGATTAATGCCAAGCACCTAGCAGAGGGTAGTGATGGGGGCAGAGGGAGCCAACTCTCAACTACAGGACAGTCTTCTCACTATTTCCACACCCCAAGCATGGTCCCTGCTTTGCTTTTTGTCTCACCTGCAGTGAATCCCCTTCCCTTGCTCCTCACAAAGCCCTAAATCAACAAACACCTCCCCTGTGAGTCCTTGACTATCCCCACCCACAATGATCTTTCCGTCCCAGAATCTTTGCAGGCACAGTGTCCATATTAATATACTTTGCCTTGTGCTGTTCTCAGTTATCTTCATTTGTGCTTGTCTTGTCTCTCAAATAGATCAGCAAATCTCTTGAGAGCCATGTCTTCTATGTCTTTGCACCTTCTCCCACGGTGTGTCTGACCCAGAGTCGGGAAGACAGAGGGAGCTTAATCATTTCTGTTCACTATGCAATGCATCTTGTCCCATTATATCAGTGGTCCTCAGCTCTCACAGGGCACCAGAATCTAGTGGGGAACTTTAAATATACAGTTTCTATACTCTGATTTCTCTTCAGATTATAGAAATCTTTTGTCTTTTAAATATTCAGGTTCTCACAGTGCAGGCTCCACTCCTACAGACTTCATTTCCATTGGTGTAGAATGCAGCCCCGCTTTGGGTGTTTGCTTAAGAGCTCCCCCAGTGATTCTAATGTGCAGCTAAAAGTGAGGCCCACTGCGCTATATGAGCCCGGGTGACTTTGTCTTAATTCCCCAAGACACTTCAGTTTGTCTACTGGCTGCACTGTCTCCATGTTAATATTTCAAATTGTACCTTACAAGTCAAATTGGGACCTTCCACTCCTGATATAACATACAAAGAATCATCTTTAGGCAAGAGAAAATTTTCTGCCATTACCTCACTGGGCAGAAAGTCAAGCTGTAAAGACCAACTGAATAATTCCCTTCAAAATGAGACTGTCATTTATCAACGAGCTATCCTCCATGAACCTGCGTGAAGCCAGGCAGTCACTGTTTGTAACTTTCTACCTCTTTCCCCCAAGTAAATCAGACAGAAGCTAGCAAACAACAAAGACCAAAGGTACTTTTATGTATTGAGGTCACCAAAAGTAATGATAAGACAATAGGAAAAGGGAGAAAAAACAAGGGTGATGAATTAATGAGGCCATTATGAAAAAATGATTTAATGATAAGTACATGGAAGCTAATTAATGAGGCTTTGATGACATTTACAAGTTTCATTTCCCTTAAGTATCTCAGTGAATTCAATATCTGCTGGAAAAATGTTAAGAATATCCTATTTTGAAGACTTTCTACTAACAAGACGGGAAAAACAATCGAGAAATATTTTTCTCATTTGCCTCTTTTTGGTTTAATGCAGTTTTATTTACTGGTGAAATGAAAGCATGAGGTAAAAAGGAAAAATAGCAACAATGCACAGAACTCTCAAGCTGCCAAGGTGCTTTTATGCATAAATTTTTGTAAGATAGCTAAAACTAAAAAAAAAAGATAAGCATGAGGAAGTGTAATGGAATTGTCCCTAAAGTATGATTTTCAAAATTTTTCATCAGGCACCAATAAGTTTTTAAATATTCTGTCAGATTCATCTTCTTAACAATTGCTTTATCAGGAACAACTATAAAGGACACATGGACAAAACCAAGGCGGGGGTGGAAGCAGGGGAGGCAGGTGGGGATGGCTGGGGTCGGGGGTTATGGTAGGGGGGAAATGCAGACAACTGTACTTGAACAACAATAAAATAATTTTTAAAAAAGAAAAACCCAATTGCTTTAAAAGCTCCATTTACCTGTTCGGAACCAAAGAGCTATTATACTTTGTTACGAACTGTGGAGCTGCTTTACTGGGGGTCTATTTCTTCAGCTGGCTCTCTGCAGAACGTAGGGTCTACAATGTAATTAGTGTCTTCTGCAGCAACCCAATCACTCTTTTCATGAACAAAATTGTCATTATTCATGAATCTTTGGTATTGAATGGCTTGCTTTTTTCCTTGGAAATCATTTCAGGGACAGTTTTCATTAAAATTTTCCACTTTTGTCTATAGAGAAGCCCAACAGGTGACGCACACTGCTCCCAGGCCCAGAGCTTTCACACACTTTGATTCCTCCCCCTGAAATATAAACAAAGGCCAAGGGTCACCAACATTGAGAAAATGCTTCAATGTGGATGAGAGTGACCCCAAAACAAATACAGGTTTCCCCCACTATCCAAAAGTAGAGCATTCTTAGGAAACCTTTCTTAACCCAGAATGGTGTAAAGTGAAGAAGCAATTACTATTAATTTGTATGGAAAATTTTTGAGCTTTCCCAGACTCCCCAAAATAACCTACCAATTCATACCAAATAATACTAACATATAGTAAAACTAGGAATGCTATGATAAATACACAGCCTATGTAAAGTAGAAATGATGTATCGCGATGTATTTTCACTTATCAATGTGAGCTGCTCTAGGACAGCTTGCTACGAAATAGGGGCTGAACTCTATTTTTGCTTTTTGCCTTCTTTTTTTTTTTTTTTTTGTAAAAGTGAAAATTCTCTTAGGATTTCTTTCAATTAGCACAAACAGGTACAGTTGATGCTTGAACAATGTGGGGGGTAGGGGTGCCAACTCCACATGCAGTTAAAAATCCGCATGTAGCTTTTAACTCTACAGTGGGCTCTTCTCACCCACGAATTCAGTCAACCTCGGATTGAAACAGTATTTTTGATACACAGTTGTGAGTCCCCAGTTGGGAATCCCTGGTTGGGAATTCAAAAATACCATTTTTGATCTGCAGTTGGTTGAATTCGCAGAGGCAAAACACACGAATATACCAAGAACAAGAGCCAACTGCATTTACTGAGAAAACTCTGCACAGTTCAAACCTGTGTTGAGTGTCAACTGTACTAATGTAGGTCTTTCATAAAAGTAAAGTGATATAAAACAAACTTTCAAAAAGTGGGGAACATGTGTATACAGACTGAAGGAATGTAGGTAAATGAGAGATAATGAAGAAGGCAGAGGAAAACATTGAAATATTTGTATCTTCCAAGAGAAAAGCTATTGCATCTATTTATTTAAAAAAATCAAACCTGGGAAAAAAGATACAATCAAATAAGAAGGAAGAACTCATAGAAATTAAAAATATACTAGCCAAAATGAAAATTTTAGTAAAGGTGATGTGATAAAGTCAAGGAAATCTACTGCAAGTAGAACAAAAAGGAGTACACAAATTTAAAAATTACATAAAAAAGGATAAATACCCAGAAGGTTCAAGAGCTGCTCTAATCTGAAATAGGAAAACAAGGGGTATATGGTGGAAGAAGGAGGAAATTATACAAAAATTTTCCAGAACTGAACAGTGTGAATTTTAGGAAAGGAATGGGCCCCAGGAAGCCAATTATAGTGAGGACGGGGGTGATGCGGGAGCGGGGCCGGGTGGGGGGGTGGGGCAAGGCCAAACTAAGGCAAATCACTGAAAAATCCTAGAATACCAGGGATAAGAAAAAAGTTAAAAACTTCTGGTAATCCCTTCTTTCAAGTTTACATTCAGTGTAACTAGAATCAAGATGTCCTCAGC
This sequence comes from Anoura caudifer, assembly GCA_004027475.1. Classification (NCBI taxonomy): domain Eukaryota; kingdom Metazoa; phylum Chordata; class Mammalia; order Chiroptera; family Phyllostomidae; genus Anoura; species Anoura caudifer. The sequence continues at coordinate 21,959 of PVKU01002887.1, forward strand.
TTTATTAACAGCAATGCCAGATACTAGAAGGCAGTGGAGAAATGCCATCAAAATTCTAGGAGGCTTCAAAAGTTTAACTCCCATCACTCCTTTCTTAGGAAAGTATTGAAGAATATATATACCAAGAAAAATAGGAAATGAACTAAGAAATAATCAAATTCATCGAATCAAAGAAACAATCATGAGGGAACTGTGAGAAGTTCCAGAAAGAGGGGGAAGGTCAAGGCCAACATCTGTGACCAGACTGGAAGAAGTCAGGGATCTCTGGAACTCCTCCAGAAAAAAAAAGTAAAAAGGAATTTCCAAAATTGTGGTTTTAATTTACATTCCCTTTAGTAATGTTTGAGAGTTCTAGTTGCTTCGTATCTTTGGTAACACTTGGTATTATCAGTTGGGTTTTTTTAAATTTTAGCCATGTGGTGGGTGTGTACTGCTATCTCATTATGGATTTATTTACATTTCTCCAATAATGAATGATGTTGGGCATCTTTTCATTTGTTTGTTGACCATTTGAATATCTTCTTTTTTCCTGTTCAAGCCTTTTGCTTATCTTTTAAATGGTGGTGTCTTTTTTATATAGAAATTATTTTTTATGTTTTAGATTGTGATCTCTTGTCAGGCTTGCCTTTCTACTTTGTTAAAGGTATCTTGTGATAAACAGAAGGTATTTGTTAACTCTATTTTATCAGTCTTTTCCTTTATGGTTAGTACACTTTAATATCCTTTTAATACTAAAGTCTTCATTTCCAAATTGGGATTACTCCATACACACCTTTTATAACATTTTAAAAGTTTATAAAACCAATATAGTGCAAAGAATTTGACACCATAATATTTCTTCAAGAACACTACTTAAAATGACTGCATAGTATTTCATTGTGCAGATGTGTCATTCCTTATGTAACTCAACACTTACTCTTGTACGTTCAGATTGTTTAGAACAGTGATTTCCAACTGGCGTGCAGCAAGAATCTTGAAAACATTCAATACCTGACTATTTATTTAGTCAGGGGCACTCCCATGTTTTCCCTTAGATTGTCAAATGAGAAAACAACAGCAGCCAATAGGACAATAGCCATCTGGTATGAATGAGTCAAAATTCTATCCATTTTTTTGTGTCAGATTGGCAAAAAGTATATTTTTTTGTGGGCTGCAGAATTTTAGTAATTAATTAGTTGTGTGCCATGGGCTGGAAAAGGTTGAAAATCACTGTTTTAGAACATTACCGAAATAAAATTATAAAGTCAATGAGTGCATTACAAATTAGAAACCCAAGATTTTAAAATCCAAGTTTTACTAATTTCTAATGTTTATTCCCTAATGAGTACGTATGGAGCACCTAATATTTCTTTAGCATGTGTTGAATATTCTAGAGGATACAAAGAGAAAACGTAAGTTGAGACCTGTTCCTAAAGAACTGACAATAATATTTGGAAGTCCAAACTTTACCTATCAGCAATAAAGGAATAACTGATAGCTCAACTGTTAATAACTGTATATGCAATAGGAAAAAGTTCAGGAGGAAACAAAGAAGAAATGGGTCTCATAGCTTCTTCACATACTGGGGGAGCATTCCACAGTGCGGGGCTGCACAGACGAAGGTGGACTCAGGAATGAGCAGCGTGTGTCCCAGAGGCAGAAGCGTGGCTCTGGTCGAAAGTCGGGATAACAGCTGATGAGTGGTGGAAAATGAGAACGAACAAGTAAGATGAAGCCACACTGATGATGGCTTGGACGTGAGAATTTGGGATTTGATTCTATAGGAAATCGGTGCCCTGAGGATGGGTGGGGGGTGGGGTTGGGGCAAAGTGTGAGGAAATGGAGTCGATGTGAGGCTGGGAGCCAGGCCATCAAACTGGAGTTTCTGGAAGCTCCTTCAGGTTTGTGGTGGGGTGAGGAGGGTGGAGTCAAAAGATAGATTAAAGTTTATGGGAATAATCCAGAGGCCAGGTGATGTTATCTTACAATATACATTTACATCTGATGCAATTTTCAAAAGAAACAGAAAACTGGGTATTTGCCCTCATAGTCTCCTGCTTAATTCTAATCGATACCCTGAGTTATTTTTAGTAACATTTTGAAAAGAAAGAAAACATCTTGACCATAATTATTGAAAGATCATTGATGAGTGTTACCTCTAAAAAAAGTCTATATGTAGAAATAGTTATGATTCTGTCAATGCTTGGGAAAAAAGAAAAATAAGATTTGAACAATACTTTTATGCTTTACTTTCATAGAAAAGCTTGAGAATATAATGATATTGGTTCAGATTCTAGTTATTTCATTTACAGAAGTCATTTAACCTCTCTAAATCTCAGTTTTCTCATCCATAAAATGAGACTAATCATAATTAGAAAAATACCTGTCAAATAATAAATGTTTATTATTATCTATGGTGTAAACATTTTATTTATAGATTCATTAATTAAAATATTAACTGCATAGACATAACTTATATTAGAAAGAATACTGCCATTTATTGTAGTGGTACACAAGGAGTTAAAGGATGTTATAAGTAACAAGTAACAAACAAAGGGAAATTTGATCAAACACACTAAGGACAAACCACCATTCCTTGGCTTTGCATCTATTATAACTATAACATTGTCAATAGTAATAAAGTGCTTGGTTTCTATAGCACCTAGAACTTGGAAACAGAGCCAAGTGACATATGTATATATTTATTTAATCGTGGGAGACCTGGCACCTTTGGCAACAGGCATAGTGTTCCACTCAGAGGGATGAAACGCGTGCCTCATGCCAGCTTCTTTAGAGGGACTGTTATTCATCGCAGCTGTAATGTTCCCTTCAGAGAGCTCCCACCGGAATGGAAAAGGCGCATTGGCAATTTATATACAAAAGTCAACCCACGTTTGTCTTTGAACCTTCACTGGGAAAACTGTATGTAGTCTGTTAGTTATTCATGGACATGCTCTGGTTTCTGATGGAAGTGCTGTGGTTTCATTTGCTATTATCAGAGAAAAATTGGAAAGCAGCAAAGAAAAATTAAAGGACTGGCATGTAGACATCTTCTGGCTGACAAATCATTGTGTGTGGAAGTTTTCGTGGTTCAGTGGCCACATAAAAATAGCCACAATCCACACAGCACTGTGTTTGGAGTGTGCACCCTGGCCTTTGCTCAGACTGTCCAGCCCAGCCCCCACCTGCCTTTGGTAAAATTACATACTCATCATCTGCACTAGGAAAATTCAACCTGCCCCACAGAGACACTATGGCTCTGAGATGCACTAACACCCTGCCTCCCGAAGCAGTGCCATTTATGTTAACATCTAATGAAATGGTGTGATCGAAAATATGTATGGGCAAATGGCTTTACAGTTGAATCTTGATTCAAAAGGAATATTGTCTCCAGTTAACATTGCAGCCAGAATAGTTTTTCACTCCTTGGTTGGATAAGTGACTAACTGTGTCTAAATAATAAGATTTCTCCCCAAATAACATATTATCTCACATCTGCAGAGGGGTGATGTTCATATTCACACGTAGCATCACACCTGATGTTCACAGGCAATGAGACAGAAAGACAGGCGAGCATTGTAACACTCATTTTACTAATGTGGACACCAAAGTCCAGGAAGAGGAGCTAATTTACTCCAAATCTCACAGCTAAGAGGGGCAGAAATGGAGCTGAAATTGAGTGCCCAGAAAGAGTATTATCCAACACTTTATGCTGCTTCCTGAAATATATTTCACAAGGGAAATAGGGCTTTGTCTGCCATAATAATGAATTAAAATCCTTAAATTATAAAGAATAAGAATAAGTTATTTCTTTTAGCCCCAGTAGAAAAGCAAGCATGATACTAGATTGCTTAGGTATAAAATGTATAAGAAATGTACTGCTGTTCTTTTGTCTTTGGATTTCCCCACGGGACCAGTTCTGCACTGAGTTCTACCAGCCTTGAACTGAGAAACCGCTATGTAGCAAACAATGTGCAAGACACTGAAGACACCTAGGGGCAAGTTCCAGCCCTTGTCCTGACAATCCTTAGTGGAGAAAGACAAGCTAACAGATAACACCTCAGGGCATTCTAGATGCTGTGATTGAGAGGTAGGCATAGGCTCCTAGGGAAGATCAGAGGAGGAGCTGGGCGCGTCAATTCAAAAGTTTCAAAAGAAACACGAAAGATTAGTTTTGAAAGATGACTAGGAATTTTCTAAGCAAAGAAGAGGGGAAAGAATTCTAGTAATGTTCAGAGAAATGAAAATATAAGACAACAGGAATAAATATAGTTTCTGCTGAGGGACACAGAAAAAGGGGAGGGGATCATTATAAAGGGGAATGCCATGAAATAGTAATAGCTAAAGTTCACAAAGTGCTTGCCACCTGTCAAGCTCTGTTCTAAGCACTTGACATATACAAACGCATTTAATCCTCATAGCCACTCTGGGAGGTAAGAGTAATTATATGCCCCCACCCCTGCCCCAGTTTTGCAAACAGATAACTGAGGCCACTATTTCACGACTCATGGAATTTTCAGTGGCTTTCAACACTTTGCTGCACCACCTTTCAAAAATGTGGGAGTGGGGGAGGGGGAAGAAGGAGGGAAGGAGAAAAAAAGAGAGGGAGAGAAAGAACACAAAAAGTTTCCAAAGAGAGAAACAGAGATGTGCAAAATTTTGAAAAACATATAGATTTCAGAAAAAAAATTAATTGAAGGTCTTTACTCCGGAAAAATGGGCTGAGAAGGCAGTCTGAAGAAAATGGGCCTCAATATTATTAAGGAGCCTATAAAGTAAACTCAAGTAAGAATTTTCTATTGACTGGAAGTAGGCTGTAACAGACCCACATTACCCAGGGGGCTTGTCAGCTATCCTTCCTGCAGGCCTAACTCCTCATAAACATTTTGACTCATCAGAATCCTGACAGGTTATTGCGGCAGCACATGAGAAAGGCACATGACTCTGTCGGAATGTGTAAGCCCTTTGAGTGCAGATGTTCAATAAATATTGATTGACAGCAAGTCATATTTAGTGTTATAACTAAGATCAGTAAAATTAATTGGAAACACATTTCATAGCTGTTATGATTCATGGCTAAGGTAAAAATTCAATAAGTAAAGTTTTACACTTTTTTAAGGACTTTAGTGTAGATGAGCTGCCACTAGCTATTAAGTTAAATCTGCAGTCTACTTTTGGCAAGGCAGAAAAGACTCTGTGATGTGTATTTTAATTGCTTATCTTGCCCTCATTTTATCTCATTTTTTCCATGCTTATTTCCTTTTTTAAAAATGTTATTGCCCTGTAGCTTTGAAAATGACTGCAAATTCTTTTGCAATGAGATATGGTATAAGTAAATACCTACACAAACCAGATGTTCCTTGAAGATCCCTTGGAGATTTAGTTAAAATTAGTTTACCTCCAATCCAAGGACCTCAGAGATCCCCATGATATTGACACTCCTGTGGGCCACGTCAGTTCAGGCTCATGTATTTGTTGTTTTACTCATGCTTTCAACGAGCAATTATCGTCCATCAGCAACACCTAGGCACTATTATAAAGCAATAGCAACACAATGGTGAAAACCACAGGCAAGTCCCTGTCCTGGTGGAACTTACATCCTAGTAGGAGGGAGATAAGCAAACAAGCAAACAAAAGTAAAAGAATACTGTGCATGAAAAGATAGTTACAGATAGTGAAAAGTTTGATGAGAAAAATGAAACAGCATAGCGTGAGGTCCTGTGATGTAGAGGAGGTACAGGCAGTGAATTTCCCCTGGGGGCGTCAAGGAAGTCCTTCCTGACAGTTGTCCACTGCCTGTGACCTCAGCTTGGTGGCTGGCAGATGTGAGGGAGGGATTCTAAGCAAAGGGAATCACTAAGGCTTTGAGGGCAGGCTGAGTTTGCCTCAGTGGAGAAGACACAGGGAGAGTAAGGGTGGCTGGGTCAGCTGCACCGGGGAGAGAAGGGCTGGTAATGAGGGATGAGCAGCTGTCAGGGGCCAGATCACCAATGGCTTTGTCAAAACCCAAAGAAAGAGATGGGAGTTTATTCTTAGTGTTGGGGGGGGTGGCGCTGAAGGATCTGCTTTATGAATTTTTTATCCTCACCTGAAAATATTTTTTCATTGCTTTTAGAGCAAGAAGAAGGGGGAAAAAAGAGAAGGAGAGAAACATCGATGTGAGAGAGAAATATTGACTGGTTGTCTTTTTGTACAAGCCACAATGGGGACACATCTTGAAACCCAGGCATGTGCCCTGACCGGGAATTGAACCTGTGATCTCTCAGTCTGTAGGATGACTCCCAAACAACTGAGCTGCACTGGCCAGGGCTCTTTATGCCTTTTAAAAACTATTATGTCTGTTTTGTGGAAAGAAGACTGGAGGGAACCAGGAAACACTATAGGAGGCACTTGCCACTGTCCCGAGGTCAGACAGTGGCCCCTGGAACCACAACAAGGTGTTAGACACACAGGTAGAAATGGGTGGGGGTGGGTTCAATGTCAGAGATGCTGAGAGAGGCAACTTCCACCCTCAATCCCCACCCCCACTCTCCTTGCAAGAAAGTTAATTGCACCAAGATTGTAAATTTTGGAATTTTACTTATGATTTGTGGGCCAAAGAAAGGGGCTCACTTGGGGAACACGTGGGCATCTTTGATAGGGATGCTTTGTCTCACTTTGCCTTTTTAAGGATCCATGGTGCCCACCTGCAACCTCCTGTACATACGAATCCTCCAACACGTGTCATCCTGTCCCCACTGCCAGCCTCCTCAGAGGGGCCTAGCCCCTTGGTGTCAGTGTCAGTTTAAGAACATTGCAAACATATTAAATCACATGGAAATCACTCACATTCCATATTAAATACATATTATCTACATATAAGTTGACTTGTGGCTGACTTGGTGATATGTTGTTATGGGTTAAAGGCATTTAATTAGACATTTACTTGTATTTTATGATTTCCTTTTCTGTTGCCTAACCAATTACTTTTTTCAGGCCTCAACATTTTGTAGGCCATTGCAAAGCTGGCAACCTCTGTGACCGTGGACTTACATGATTGCAATGGCCGTGACCAGGCCTGTTTGTGTAGCCCAGGCTTGCCAGCAGCCCAGTGAATGGCATTGTCTCCACATCACTGCACATGCACACAGAAGTAATGTCAGCTGCTGCCACGTCAGCAGGTTTCCAGGACACAGCCCGCGGTGTAGATACTCACCTCCCCCGCACTCCCCTCCGTACAAGGCCCTGAGTGTGCAGACAGGGCTTCCTGTGCCCCCTGCCCTCCTCTCACCAGCAAACTGCTCTCCTCTCCCACACTCCTCCACTCCCTAGAGCCTTGGCTCAGGAGGGTCAGCTCCAACCTTGAGATAACAGAAATCCTGGGCTCCAGGTTTTCCACAGCTAATCCAGGGGCTGGCATGGCCTCTACAGAGGAGCCTAAGGCCAGAGACAGGGTCTGAGTAGTGGGGTGCAATTCAGGCCAGAGAGAGAATGCCATGCACAAGAAAGGATTCGGGATCCCCATATGCAGGAATCTTTGGTCAAAGTGTTGAGGACAGAGCTGGGAACAAAAGGGAGAAACTGAAGGGAGGAGGAGCATAGTGAAGGGCCAAGGCTGGGAGACTGCCAGGGAGACAATCCTGGGCCTGGGAGAGTCTCGAAAACTCACCCACCTTTGCTCCAGCAGGGGCTGCAAATGCTGTTTCTGCAGCCCCACAGGCCGTGTCTGGCCCATCCTTTCTGGCTTCACTCCCATGCCTGTCCTCTCCTTCTTTTCCTGCTCTAGGAGACACAAGGAGCCCTCTCCATACGTGGAGCTTTCTGAAACTGAGATGGCAGATTGGGGAGTTAGACACCTTAGCTCTATAGCCAGAGTGGTTGGGCTCAAACCCCAGCTCTGTGCTTAATCACCTGTGGACCCTTGGGCATAATTCTTAAGGTGCCTGAGCCTCAGTTTCCTCAGTTGTAAATTGGGATGGTAGTTCCTGCTTCACAGGCTTGTCGTGGAGTTTCATGCCAAGTACCTAGCATAAGATACTCATAAATGCTTAGCTATTGTTACTTTAAGGAACTGTCAAAGCAGGATTGCAAAACTGGTATATTTTAATGTTTACATTAACATTATAATTTTAATTCAAAAAACACAATGACATATAATTGTGCTATTCGCAGGTAATTACAAGACTTTTTTAAAAAATTTATTTCATAGCACCCAAAAGGTAATACAGCTCAATCATGGGACATAAGTTTAGAGTCAAATGAAAAGCATCTGCATCCATAACTATTTATAACCTCATTTGGAAACAATGTCAAAAGTCTACATTTGAGTTTTTTGTGTGAATGTTTGTCTCTAGGCCAAATGCTTTTCCTGGTCCCTTTCTGACCCCTACTCCTACCCCCATTCATAAATTAAAATGACTGAGCAAATACATGTGAGGAATTGGAATAGACTCCATTTCCTGTCTCTCTGATTTCGAAATTAGATTAATAGGGCACTAAACCTTTAATTCTATAATTGGGTGATTTATATATGTTTACATATAACATATCTATATCTATATATAGCTAAAAATGCAAACATAGGGAAAATAATGCAAGGCTAAAACTCATTTGTCCAGTAAACAACTGAAATCCAACCAATCTTTAAGGAAATGAAGGAAGACCAGTAGGTCCTGGTAAAGAGAGAACCACAGGGAGGAAGGGTAAGCTTCTTCTGTGCACAATTTTAACTCATTTTGTTTGTATGCCCAGTAGAAGCTGTGTGTAACCAGTAAGGAGTGGATGATTTTCAACCAAATGGCACTTAACAGCTACAAACGTGACCCTAAATTACAGCAGCCCATAATATAGGAGCCTGAACGAGAGGCAAAGTTAACTCTGCCCCTTGTTTCCCTTGGAAAACACCAGCCCTGCACAGGAAGGGCTCTGTGGCCGCTACCCAGGGCTTGCTGCTCCCAGAACTTTAAAAACAGGAGCCTTGGCAGCTCCCAGGGGAGCTGAGATGAAAGCCTACCTAGAGCAGAGCTGACTGGCTGACCTTACAGAGGCCTTTTCATCTTGGAGAGTCTATGGTTTTGATGTGGTGTTGAGTATCTTTGAACTTCCTATCAAGAAGAATCCATGAGTATGTAAAAAATAAGGTCTTGTTCTTTACTGATTCCCTCGTGAATTTTTAAAATGTTTTAAAAATGAATAAACATTTTAGTTGCTCAATAAATAATAATTGGAACAGGAGGAGATATTTCAATTTTTTTATTTTGCAACTCTAAGAGTTCAAAATTCCTGTGAAGGAACACTTGGGGAGAAAATACCATTCTTCAAAAATGAGAGACAAGACCTTGTTGCTCTGCCCAGTGTAGGAACACACAACATTTTTGTTGAATGAATGAGTTACTGAGGAACACAGCTTTCCATGTCTTAATGTTAATTTTTTTAAAAAATAAAGTCAATGAATAATAATGATAACTTTATAAATAGCTGACATTTATTGAGTGCATTTTATCTCAGTGCTGTGTCACAAACCACTACAAAATGCAGTGACTTAAAATAATATTTTATTATTTTCTTAGGATTTTATGGGTTCGTTGGGCTCTGCTGGTGGTTCTTCTGCTCCTTATGGCATCTGCTGGGGCTAGAATATCCAAGATGGCTGTCTGGAGCCTCAGCTGTGATGGCTGGAACACCTAGGGTTGTTCGTGACATTTCTCTCTCTCTTCGGGGGTCTCACCAACAGGATAGGCTAACTTCTCTGGTTCACAGGCCAGCACTCAATCCACTGAGCCACACCAGCCAGGGCTTAGCCTAACTTCTCTATACCGTGGCTCAAGGCTCCAGGAGCAAGTGTCTCAAGGGGACAAACATCTGTGTACACCCACTTATTAAGACTCTGTGGCTTGTGTGGCTCAGTGGATTGAGCACCGGCCTGTGAACCAAAGGGTCACTGGTTCAATTCCCACTTAGAACGCATACCTGGGTTGTGGGCCAGGTCCCTGGTGGGGGCTGCTCAAGAGGCAACCACACATTGATGTTTCTTTCTCTCTCTTTCTCTCCCCTTCCCCCTGTCCAAAAATAAATAAATTCTTTTTTAAAAAGACTGTTTCTATTCCCCTTGCTAGTATCTCATTGGCCAAAGCAAGTCCCCTAGCCAAGTCTGGAGACTGGAAGGGCAGGTGCTACACAAGGACTCAAACACTGAGGCATGGTTCATTTGGGGCCACCAGTGTAATAGTCAACCACAGACCTATGTGCCACGCCTGTGTTGGACATTTTACATCAATTACCCTCATTAAAAATCAAAACCACCCAATAAAGTGGATACTACTTAGAATGTTCATTTCAAGAAGAGAAAACCTAGGCACAGAGAAGTTACTGATTTTATTACCCAAAGTCACACTGGTAAGAAGTGAAAGCTGAGATTGAATTCAAGCCATCTAACCCTAGAGCCTGAACTCACAAATCTGAAGGCATAAGCACAAGAACTTCTATAATATATCAGAAATATTTAGGTCACATTTGATTTAAACATTTATATATTCAATAACATTTATGAGAATTTTGTCCTCCTTTTTCTAACAGAGGTCCTATACCTCTTACCCCCTGGCAGAATTGTGAACCAAGAGAGACAAGAACACCAGCTTGATGAGTTCCATTGACCTAAGTTAGAACTTTTCTTCTCCTTACTCTCTGACTCATTCATTGACTTAATTTCCTCAACTAAAAAGTGGGAATGATAATAATATCTAACTGTTGGAGTTGTACCAAAGATTAAAGGAGATAATATAATGAGCAAAAAGTATCTAGAATGTTCTCAAGGCATGGAAGGTGTTCATACCCACGTATAAATAAATATACATACTTGACAGAGCTAACAGTGGCAGGACACGTGGGGAGCAGGTTTTAGGGGATTCGTGAATGCCTACCTGAGCTCACCAGGGAATGACTAGAGCAGTAAATTTTTAGCATAGCATAGACTGTTCTGTCTGCCTACAGCTGGGAAGCATGGACCAGAACAAGGTGGGAGAAATTTCTGGTCTGGAACACCCTGCCCTAGGAACAATAGAAAAACAGACACCATGGCTCCAGGCAGACTCAAGATTGGTATCCTCACAGAACTATTCGGTTTTACCCAAGCCAAATTGACCAAGCTGTAGTCTCTTGAAATTTACTCCAGCTCTAAGAATTTTTTAGGACATCCCCCAAATTTGCAGAGTTACATACTAGCTCAGTAAGGATCAATGATCTAGTCCTGGTCATGTTCCAATATAGAAAACTATTTTGACTCTAGTGAAGATGTGGGAAAAGGGAGAAAAAGGAAAAAAACAAACAAACAGTTTATCATCGGTGACTTTTCAAAACTTTACTTTCCATTGTCTGGTTAAGCCAGCAGCTGTCTACTGATTTTGAGGTAGTTTACAGCTGGAAGAAACAGGACTCCACGTTTCTTCCTTTGGGTTTTGAATGATGGCTTTCTCCATGATATTATAGTCACAGTTCTGTACATGAGTTATGGCTGCTTTAAATTACAGCCACAATATTATGGGGAAAAGGGTAAATTTCTCACTGTCTTCTTTTATCTCCAAAGCAGTCGGGAAGTGGGGAGGAGGCCACTTACCCAAAAGGAATAAAATAATGGAGGGGAATGTGTCTGTGTCAGAAGAGGCAGCTGGCAGCAGGTTTCCTGAAATGCCCTCAAATGCTAACACATTATTATACAAATCTCTCTTTCCCAGAAGCAGGAGGAAGGACAAAATGAAAGAGGATGAGTAAAGAGAATGAGAACAGAGCAAACCGTTTTAAAATCTCACTGGTAGTATATATTGCCCAAACGTTGCTCTCCAAGGACTCGAAGATACTCTTCCCAAAGCACAGTTTCTGGTTTATTTAAGGTAGTTTTCCACAATTCATTAAATGTGTTTCTCGCTGTCACACATGCCTGAGTAATGCCTGAGTGCAGTGTCTCAATACTTTGTGCTATGTGTTCTAGCTTACTGGCTGTGAGTAAGCTAGGTAACATAAAATAACATGGAAGTTATTTCACCTCATTCAGCTCAGTTTTGCCATCTGCAAAGTGGACATAATGACACCTACATTACTGTGTTACTGGGGTAGCTAAATGAAGTTGTTTGCACCTTCCTTTCTCTCGCCCTTCTTCCCAACTCCTGTCAGTTCTACATCCCACGTGCCCCCAAGATGGAGTCTCTTCTCTGTGTCATCCTGCCGATTGTTGTATCTCGCGGGAACCATGGCAGATCCTCCAACAGATGTCCCTACTTTAGACAGAAGAAGGATTTCCAGAATTCATACTGATACTCCTCTACCTAGACGCCTTTGCTTATTCCTGTTTGCTATAGGGCAATACCCAAACTTCAGAGCAGGACATCCAAGACTCTTGGACTTGGGCTTGAGGGCTTCCCCACTCCACCTCCTCCCCCACCTCATTTTCCACACACAGGTTCTAATTTAGTGATGTGCTCAGAGGGTGGCATGGCCTTTGAGAGGAGAACAAAAGCTACTTGTCAGACAGCAGAACCGAGAATCCAAAAGATTCATGTAGCTCTGTAGCCACATGAACAGTGGCCAAAGGGGAAGTTTTCATATGGAATTTGTGTTTGGGTCACATATCTTTGTCCTTGGAAGACCATTAGCAGCACCACCTGTTTCTGAACAAATGCATTTCCCTGCATTCTTTCCCTAGCCTAAAGATTTGTCTGTTAATTATAATTTTTTTTTTAATTAAAAGCAAGCAGTACTCTTTTGCTTTGATTAGAAAATTCCCAGGAATTCTAATCCTAGGAAGAGTCAGAGGTACGTCAGAGGCTAGGGGAGCCAGTTCTGGTGTAAAAATGTGGCAGAGTGGTGACACTTTGGGGGTCAAATGCCCTCACTCCACATGTGCTTTTTCATTCTCAGTATTTTAAGGAAGAAAGAAAATTTTTTGAATAGAGAGCTTTCTATGTTACACAGAAAAGAATCAGAAGCTAAATAAACCTTCGAAACCACACAAGAACAAGAGACTTCTATGTAGCAATAAGAAGAAACAAATTACTGATACATGCAAAGCCATGGATGGATCTTAAAAGCATTAGACCAAGTGGAAGAACCCAAACACAGAAGGTTACATACTACATGACTCCATTCATCTGACATTCTGGAAAAGCAAAACTTCAGGGACAGATCAGTGGTTGCAGGGAATGGGGGAAGGAGGAATTTGGGTGGTGGTGGAGCTGTTTCGGGTCTTGATTGTGGTGTTATTCCAAGACTATGTCAACACTCATCTAACTGGGAACCTATAAAGGGTGAATTTTACTGTATGCAAATTATACCTCAATGAGCCTCACTGACACTCACACACACTCAGGATGACCCTGCTAGAACCGGCTGGAATCAGGTGTCCAGGAACTGGCTCTGGGCTGTGGCCTGTGTTATACATCAAGATTCTGCGGCAGTTTTTGTTTGTAAAGAGTTATGCTTCTAAAAACATTTGGAAACCACTGTATAAGATTAATGTCAGTGGAGGGCAGCTGAGGTTGCTGAAGAGAGAAACACTCGTTTTGTTGTTGTTGTTTTTAGATACATCTTACTACAAGATAGAAACCAGAAGAGAGGGGAAAAAACAGTATATACATTTACTTTTCCTGAGTAACTCCCCAAGTGTTTTCTTTCCCTAGAATTTAGTCGTAATAATAGCCCTGTGCTCGCTATATTTAGGAACAAAGGTTTGGCAGCCACCTCTCTTTGCCAGCCCGGGCTGTCCAGTAGAAGGATGCCCCTCCCTGTGTGTGCGTAGGTGCGTGCCAGGCAGCCAGGCGTCCCTTCAGCCCAAACTAGCATTTGATGCCTTTCCTGGCCCCCATCAGCAATAGGAGCGCATCAATAAAAGCAATTGGGAAAGATTTGCAGGCCTGGGAAGCTGACTGAGCAAATCATCCCTGACACTGTGCTTTGGCTCCAGGGACCAGACAGCCCTCCTGAATCCAGGTGGTGTAACATTTCAGTGGAATTCCCCCCACCACCACCTCTGTGGGCTGGCACCCCCTTTTACCACAGTACCTGCCTTCCCCTAACTCTCTGAGTTTCCTGACTGCGTCCTGAAGGTGTTAGCTTTCATGGAAACTGTTAGGGTTTGTTGGCAAATATTGGAACTAATGGTGGTCATCAGAAGACGAAATTCCTTCTTATCTCCTATGTCACCCATCCTCACGGGCACTCTTCCCTCATGCGACTGGGCCATGTCCTAACCCTACTCCACCTCCACCCTACAATTTTCCTAACGGGCTCTGCTAACAGGCTCTGGGAGTCACTGCCTGACACAGCTCCTGTGGGTAGCCACTGCGGCGTGGCTCCTTTTCTCCCCAGACACCACGGACATCTTCCTCTCAGCCCCTCCAGGTGTGGGCTGGTGACAGCTTCCCTCTGCTGCAAGTCCCCATGTGCTTCACCACCTTTGTGGGTTTCCTAACCCTGCCCAGTCCTAGGTTTATAGTCCTCTCCTTCTGTTCTCTTCAGTTAAACCCTTTCATTGTTTACTCCGATTTCTGTCAGGGTAGTGACCATCACAAATTCCCTGCCACACATTCTATAATGACTTGTCAGTGCTCTTAGGATAATATCTAAACTCCTTTATGCCCATCTCCCTGACCTCCTCTCCTCCTCCTCTCCTCTTGTCCACTAGGTTCCATGCTGTGCAAACTCTTTCCCATCTGGGTGCCTTTGCATTTGTTGTTTCCCACCTGGAATGTTCCTTCCTCATATGTTTGTGCAGCTGTCGTTCTCCTCATGTTCTTAGGTCAGATGTCATCTCTTCAGAATGTCCCTCCCAGGCCAGTTTAGGCAAGGAGCTGTCTCCCTTAGATCCTCTCCTTCCATTACCCTATTTTACCATTTTTTGGCCCTTATCACTATGGAACATTCTATAAATTATATTTGCTGTTGTGTTTGTTGACTGGCTCTCCTGCACACTGTTGTGAGCCCTGACTTATTTACCATTATATAGGTCAGGGTTGCAGCCAGAACACAGGGATGGCACACTTACACTGTGTACAGTGAAAAGAGGTTACTAAAGGAACCATTCAGAATGAGGAAGGTAACAAAGGCTAACACAGTGCCCTGGGGCTGGAAAGATTGAGGTAATCAGAGTATGTGCCAGGATTCTGAGAAGGTAGCTGAGTGGAAAGGCTGCGTGACAGGAGCTGTGCCCTTCAACTGCAAACCCAGAGAGGCAGGTTGTCTGGCCATCCCCTCCTGCCCTACCTTCCCATCTCCTGCCAGTGCTTCCCATAATCCAATGGGAAGTTGGAGGTTTAAGGAGTTGATACAATCCATACAGGTCTGCTTCCTGGGACCCAGAGCAGAGTGGAGAAGATGGAAGAGTGCATCCGAAGGAGCAAAGACATACAGCATAGTCACTGGGCTCACTACATTCAAGACAGTGCTTGGCATCAGGCCCACCACATCTTACCACCCAGGAGCAGCACTTATCTAGAGTTGTGTGACATGGCAGCCCTGCCTAGGGGTGGGATCTCAGAGAAGGAGAAATAGAATGAGCCTATGAGTTCCTGTAGGTTTGGCTTCAGGTTCTGGGGGAACATTTACTCCCTTCTCAACACGAGACAATCAGGACAGAGATTCACTCCATGGCGGGTTTCCTGAATAGGGCCACCAAGATTGCAGCCTCGGCCCTGCAAGATGGAGAGAGAGAATTTCTGTGACTGGTAGGCTTGCACGTTCCATGCCAAGGACATTTCTGAAGTTGAAGAACAATCTCTATTTATGTGCGGCATGGAAACAGGAGATTGTTTTGCTTTCTGTTTGAAGGCAGAGAGGAATCAGGTAGCGCACTGGCAGCACTTCTGATTCTTCGTGGTGTGTGGAGCTCTCCAGACTTTGTGTGTGTGGCGGGGGGACGCAGTCATCCATCTGCAGGATGAGTGGCTGAATGGGGAAGAAGCCAAGTCATTATACACTGCTGCCATCAAGTTTTAACAAGGTGTGGGGTTACTATGGTGACTTATATGGAGTAGGTTAATAACTAAGTGGAATTATTAATCAGAAATCCCCCTGGAGTGCCTACTAAGTGTGGGAAATGGAGAGGATTCACAACGAAGTGAAGACAGAGGTTTACTTTTAATCATAGACAACAACAGAAGTGGCAGGTGTATGACTGAGAACCAATGACAAGGGACATGTTACATTACCAAGGGTGGAGTGGGAAACACTTGTCAAAAGGGTTTGAACACTAAGCTAGAGAGTAGTATGCTGTGATGAAAACTGCTCCCAAAACAATGTCCCCTACTTCTCGGTTAGGACAGGTAGAAAGAGGAGGTGACCCGGGATGGCCCTGAAGATGGAGAAGCAGGGCAGGTAGCATAGACTGCCAGGGTCCACGACCCAGGCCGCTGTTCATGCCTGACGGCTGCATTGTTTCCTTCCAGAAACACAGCAGAGTCTCAAACAGCTATGAGCTCTGTGCTGCTGCAATACATACCTGGTCATTTAATTTCCCAACGCATCTTTCTATGTGATGCATCCTATAGAGATTTGCAGGAAATGGTGTCATTGCTTTCAGTGACTGTGCCTTAGCTTTGTTACAAAAGGAAGAAGAATTCATTGTCCACATGTGTTAATTTCTGGTAAGAATTCATCCTCCTCATAAGGAAGGCTGCTGCATGCTAGTTGGCTGATGACACGAAAAGGAAGGAAGGAAGGAAGGAAATCAACCCCCAAAGTCCATGCCTTCTGAGGACATTAACTTTAAACCTATAATACTAGAACTTGTTCATTCTTGCCATAAACCCTCCTGAGGTGCCAGCTGATAATAGACTAAGAATTTACTTTCTATTCAAAATCTGCATTTGATAAAAGGGATTTTTATTCAACAGTTTTGGAGCCCTTACTAAATGCCAGGTTCTGCATTAGGCACAAAAGATACAAAGATGAGTAAGACAGAGCAGACAGGCCCCTGAGGAGCACACAGTCCAGTGTGCATGTGTGTATGTGTGTAGGGCCTGGGGGATGTGGGGGACACAGCAAGGCTGTGAAGGTGGGAACCACACAGGGTTGTGGGGCCCAATAGGAGAGGCTGCTGACCAAGGCTGGAACTGAGGGCAGGGAGACAGGGAAAGTGTATGGGTCTTCCACCTGCCTTTCCACCCCGCTCTGTGCCCTGGGGGCTGGCTTGCGGTGATGGCATCAATGCTCTCAGTGCCTGCTCCTTCTAGTTGGACTTAGCGAATGGAAGCCCCAGCAAGAGATGAGCGGGAGGGATGAGGGCAAGGCTGGAGTGTTAACTCTCTGGAGTTCCTGATTTCAGGTTGTTGCAGAGTGCTGCATCCCCCACCCTCACTTCTGGAAGAATGCAGCTCCTGCCCAGTGGACTTCACCATACAACCCTTTCCTCTGGGGTCTAGAAACTTCTCTCCCCTGACCCTTTCTAGCCACTGGGAAGGTCACAGTACTACCAGCTGTGGGTGCTGTGCCACCACTTTTTGCTTTCTTTGAACCCTGTTCACAGCTTTATAATTAGTCACCTCCTTCCCACTGGATTCTGGCACCTGTGGAAGGTTTCCAGGAGAAGATGCCTGCACTGAGTGTGGAATGGTGAACAGTGTGATTTACATGAAAGGGGGCGGGAAGGGTCCAGTTAAAAGACATGCAAAGATGCAGGGAAGAGATGAACCCTGAATTCTCCTTTACCACACTGACATCCACCTGGACACCAAGCCCCGAACATTCAACTTCCTCACCATCTCCACCCTGCCGCCTTTCTCCATCTCCAGCACTCTCCTAATTTCTTACTTCTGCTAATAGCCCAGTTTTGCAATCATTCTCAATCCTTGCTAACAACCCTCTACTGTCTCCTCATAACCGTAAGGATAAATGCAAACTCCTCCAGCCCCACCAAATGACTTCAGCTTTAATTTTGTGCCTGTATTCTTGGTTACTTCTCTATAAAATGAGAAATCATAGTAGTAATTAACACAGGGCTGGCACCATTATTACATGATAGCTTATTACAGGATAAGCAGATAGCTTGAACAATAGCAAGCTTTTATAGTGCAAAAGTGAAAAACTCTGGCCAATTCCAGAAGGAGAATTTCTCTCTGGAATTGCATTTATTTGCCCTTAGCTTTCAATACACAGATGGGCACCTTACCCATTAGGCACAGTGAGTATGACAGTGTCTTATTTATTTTAAAAAGCAGAAGAAAATGGAATAATATAATAATGCATATGGCCTGGATGACCTTCACCTTTATACCAATGCAATTATAAAATATGATTTTTAATCTTTTTTAAGTGGAAAAAAGGCCCTATGAACACAGAAGGGCCTAGGTCCCATGAAAGTCATGTGTCTCCATTTCTCTTATCCATTATTATTCCGATGGATAATTTAGTTCAAATTGCTATAAGCCAAGCACTGTGCTACAGAGTGAAATCTAGAGAAGAGTGATTATCACTGGGCTCCCTCAACTCAGGGTGTCGCCAGGCACAGTGCTGGATAATGGAGAGCAGTGAAGAAAGAAATAAAGAGATGGAATGATCCAGAGATAAATACTAGACTGTTTCCTCAGAAAGCCAGTGATGTGTGTGGGTGGGATGTTCCTAACACATAATCCCAGCATGATGACCTCTGTGTGTCTGGAGTGCGGCATTGCCCGATCTTCCAACTCAGGAACCTGAAGCTAAAAAAAAAGAAAGAAAGAAAATAGAGAGAGAGAAAGAACCCATGCACATAGACAACAGCGTGGCGATTGTCGGGGGTGGGTGCAGGTGGAAGAGGGTGTGGGGGATAAATGCAATGGAAAAATACAATAAAAATGCCAATTTTTTAAATATATGGATGATAACACATGGAGCAGTAAAAGTATGATTTTTCCCTCTTGACATTTGTAATGTATCATGTTAGAATTAATCTTGATTTTGCCGAAATACCTAATATATAAGCCCTGAAAGAAAAATCGTAATGTGTAAAATGTGAAGGCCTTTTAGGTTTTACAACATGAGTGTCCAGATAAAATTTTGATCATTTGGGCACAGGAAAGTAGAAAATCAGTAGAATACTGCAATAAGTACTCCAGCAATTCCAGGATAGAGTGCTGCAGTTTATCTCTAGGGAATGGACTTGTGAGTTATTTTGTTTTCTTTTTCCTATCTCTCTATTTGCTTCTGTTTTTGAACACCTACAAATTTTCTGTCCAAAAATTAATACAATTTTCCAAACCTACTATACAAATTACACTGTCACACACTGAAAATTTTATTTCTTGTTTTTAAATCTTCACCCGAGGACATATTCTTTTTTCATTGTGTTTAGAGAGAGGGGAAGGGAGAGAAGCATTGATGTAAGAGAGAAGCATCGATTGGCTGCCTCCCGTGCACACCCAGACCAAGAATCAAACCGGTAACTTAGGTGTGTGCCTGGACCTATAATCAAACCCACAACCTTTGGTTATGAGACAGCGCTCCAACCAACCGAGCCACACCAGCCAGGGCTGAAAAATTTCTTTCAAGAAGATAATTAGTAGTACATGATGGGGTTGTATATGAAACTGAACAATTGAAATAAGCTAAATATTAATCAATACAGAATTGATTAAACACATTTCAGTATACACTTAAATTGTCATTAAAATTATTATTTAGATCCATATTTATTGATATGGAAGATATTCACAATATTGCTGAATATAATGTACAAAAATGTATTAAAGAATATACATGATATAATTCCTTTTTTAAAAAAAATTAAAATGTTACTTTTAAGGCCAGAATGAATATACATTGAAATATCAGTAGTAATGTTTATAGAAATATGGGTAATAAGGTAATTGTTACTTTTCTAAATCTTTGTTTCTAATCTTATTTTTTTAGTTTTATCCTTTCATTCTTTACTCTTTTCTAACTAGAATAAAAACTAATTCTACTTTTTAAATTAAAATTGAAGAAGATTGTCAGATGCCCATCAGACGGAAAGTCTTAAGAAACATGTCTCCTGAACAACATGTCTTTCGCTGAAATCCAATGTGATTTTGAAAGAAGAAACAAACAAAAATATGTGATTGCCGCAACTTTAACGTCTCAAAGATTTACCAGATCATTACCCTAGCATATCTGCTTCTCCTTCCTGTTCCACTTATTGTGACCATTCTGCAGCTCAGAAATTCAGGCACTTGTTTCCCAAACCAGTGGTGTAATGGTCATAATGACCTCACAGCTAAAACCGGGGTACGTTGCCCTGACCAGTGGGGCTCAGTTAGCTGGCTCAGTTGGTCACCCCACAAGGTCTTCACCAGCTCAGTTCCCATTCAGGGCACATGCCTGGGTTGTGGGCTCAGTCCCTGGTCAGGGCGCATATGAGAGGCAACAGATTCATGCTTTTCTTTCACATCAATATTCCTCTCCCTCTCTTTCTCCTTCCCTTCCCCTCTCTCTAAAATTAAATAAATGAAAATTAAAAAAAATAAAGTGAGGTGATATTTCCGATAGGTTGAGGGCAAAGTCATGCCAGGCAGGAGAAACAGCATGGACAGAAGCTGGGAGTTGAGAATATGCTCCTTATCTTTGAAAAATAGCAATGGGACCCTAGAGGATGAATGAGGAGTTTGTGAGGGGAACAGTAGGAAGTACAATAAAGTGGGCCCAGTCAGAAGGTCTTAAATGTCAGACTGAGGGGTCCTCGGTTTGTCTAGGATGTGATGGAGCCATTGGATATTTTTGTGTCAAAAAGATGAAAGGTAATTAAAATGTTAGAAAGATTCATCGAAGGCTAAAAACAAAAAGATCAGTTTTACTGCTGCTGTTTGTATTTGAAATGAGAAGAGTTTGGATTAAGACAGAAGCAGTGAGAGAGGGAAGATGACACCTGAGAGACGTTCTAAAGTACGGTCCTCCAGAGAAGCAAAACCAATAGAGTTCATATTAGAGATATATAGAGAGTTCATTATATAGAGAGACATTATTTATAGGTATATACATAATTCTATATATCTACATATATTACTACATATAATATACTACCTATATATTATATATATATCTAGATATATATCTAAATATATAATTCTATATATCTATATATACCTATAAATTATATATCTAGATATATATCTAGATACATAAATATATATATTTATAGAGAGAGAGAGATTGAAATATACATGTACAGAGAGAGATTTATTCTAAGGTATCAACTGACAAGTCCCAAGATTTACAAACTGGACCCAGGAGAGTTGATGGTGTAAGTTCCAGTCTGAAGGTGAATAGGATCAAGCTTCAGGAAGAGCTGATGTTTTAGTTCAAATCCAAAGGCAGGAAAAGATTGCTATCCCAGTATGAAGGCAATCAGTCAAAAGGAGTTCCCTCTTAGTCCTGGAAGATTGAGCCTTTTTGCACTATTCAGGCCGTCAACTGATTAGATGGGACCCACCACATTGGGTGGGGCAATTTGCTTTCCTCATTCTACTGATTCAAATGTGAACCTCATCCAGAAAATCCCTAACAGATACACCTAGAATAATGTTTGACCAAAAGTCTGGCACTCTGTTGCCCTGCCAATTTGACACATAAATATTAACCATCACACTTTCCAAAGGAAAACAATTTTATTATTTGCTTTCAGGATGTCCACGTGCAAGGAGTATGTACACAGGTTTTCCCCACCTCCAGGAAGACATACCTCCTGACATCTTAGGCAGAAGCCTGACACTCTTCCATCCCACAAGGGCTGTGGTTGTGAAGTCCACCACTGAGCCATCGGGCAGGTATGAGAGTGGTGGCCATCACCCACAGCAATAGGAACATCTGTCCAGACACACCTGGGAACATCCCAGGAAGCAGGTGTTATTATGGTCTTCTACCCAATTTAAAGATAAGGACAATTGAGGCCAGGAACAATTAAATAACTTGCTAAAAGTCTCATAGCAATTAGCAGCAGAATCAGGGCCTGGGAGGGAAACAAACTCCTGAGTAACCTTGATGGATTAGGTAATTGGCCAGGTAGTCATTATCCGTTACTGTGGTTAATCCCCACGCTAGATGCTATTATTATCCCCATTTTTCAGATGAAGAAACTGAGACTTAGATTAGGAGACAGGGACAGTTGGATTGGAACTTATGTCTGTTTGATTCTAAAGCCCTGTGCTACACTTCACTGGTTATGATAAGTCACATGAGAACACAGGAAAAGCTAAAGACGACCAAGGACAATGTGCCAAGCCAGCACAAATGACTGGAGTAAATGAGCCAAAAAATTCTGATTCGCTCCTTGGTATCTGTGTAAAGTCTGTTCCCCCGCTGCTCAGCCCTGCAGTTTATCCCAGACCTGTCTTGTAATGGTTTTCCTCTTCCATTCCCCACACAGGCCTGTGTTCTAATGTTCGCTGCTGCCTGGAGCCACAGAAGGGTTGGACTTTTTTGATCACGACAGAAAGGAACTCAGTGTTAGCAAACTAAAAGCAGAAATCCCAACTGTCAGAGGTACTTACACTTTGTACAATGCCTATTCCCTTAAAAGCCTAGCAGCCCTAACTCGATGAGTGGCTGACTAATTAGTGGAATGTTCTTTGCACAGACAGAACTCAGACGCCTCCAACAATAAAAGTAAAATCAGCTGTTTGGAATCCCTTTTTTCTCCCTTACAGGACGAAAGTCTGAAAGGAACATTGTGTGAACAAGTTTCACTAGGGGCTTAGAAGGGGGCATCCCCCCAAAAGAGGAATTATCTTCTGGAGGACTGGCCCTTACAGTACAGGCCTCCCCCACTAGATGAGTGTTCTAGGAACCCATCTGTATCAGTGTACCAGCTGGTGTTGTTGTGAGAAGCTGCATTCAGCGTTAGTGATTTTTTTTTTTAAGACTCTTTCAATACATTTGCCCATTCATGGCAGGTAATTTATCAGCACACCTGCCCACATCTCTCTGAGTGTTCAATAGTTTTTTACCAAAAATGGCATAACTCTCATGCCCCACCCTTCTTATTCACCTGATCTGGCCCTGAGTGACATTTATTTTTGTTTCCCTGGATGAAAAAAAGTCCTCAAAAGAAATGTTTTGCTAATGTGGAAGAGGTAAAACAAAAAACAGCAGAAGGCATCAAAATCAATGAGTTCAAAAACTGTTTTGAGCAATGAAAAAAAATCTCGGTAGGTGTGTTCCATAAAATGGAGAGTATTTTGAAGGTGATTTAAGTTTAAACATGTAATAATAAATACAAAATTTTTATGAATAAATGTCTGTGTTTTGGGGGTCCCCCCATAAATATAATTTCATCAGTGTGGAGGATCAGTGGGTGAAGAAAAACAAAAGAACTGAAAGCTCCCTGGGAGTTCTGCTCATGCTGTTGGTTTCACTCCTGTGTCACCTTGCAGGGGAGGACGAGAAACAAAACGTGAGTAGGATTTGTTGGAACCATACTGTTCAGGTTTACATTGAAATAGACATCTGTTCCATCCTTCACCTACATTCACCTAGTCTCCCGGAAATGCCTTTTATGACCCTAGGGTCTAGCCACCGGAACAATTTTTAAATTCCCCAAAACCACAAATAGCATTTATATGACGTAAAAAGAATCTGCCCCACACCACTGAAAAGTATCCTGTCCCAGCATGGGAGAGTTTCCTGTTCCCTGTTGTACACCAGTCAGTTATGCACTGTCCACGCTTGTCTACACTCTCACATACACCTGACAGAAGGCTCTCTATGACGCCCAAGAAGAAATATTTTATTTTCTCACATCGAACCTCTGACTGGGTACTTCTGCCCGCACTGACACATGGAGAGGGCCTTTCTGTGAGACTAGAGAACATAGAGTCGCGTGCTTTTAAGAGAGTGTTGTTCTGTGTGCACATTCCTCTCTCTCCAGCTGGTTTTTCTATCCGTGAGGGCAGAGGCCAGTATCTAAGCCCCACATCGATCTGGTCTGTGGTGGTCAGTCAGCAGAAAGAAGCTGGAGCCCAGAGAGCAGGTCACGGAGCTAGCTCCGGTGGCGGCAGGAGAAGCCGAATGCGGAGGAACACAAGCACCTGAGGAGAAGCTACCTCTGCAGTCCCCGTGATAACGCTGACTTGGATCTGATTTTGCCACTAAGTTCCAGTGGTGCAGGAACAAAGCCCAAAGTGGTGTCAGGTGGCTGCAGCGGGGCGGCCAGGCTGCAGCCCTTTGGCAGCTAATGAACCGGCCAGAGCAAGGGAGAGAGGCTTCAAAGAAAGCAATGAGTCGGCCTGCTGCTCCCTGCCAAGGCCTGATATGCCTTGGAAACAATCGGTGAAGTGGTAACAATTACCAAAAGTCCTTGCCCCTTGGTTTTGGTGGCACTGATCTATGACCCAGTCTCAAAGTCCTGTCAGGCTTTGAGAGGGCAGAAAAGACAGTCGCCTTTGCAGGCGGATTTCCCTATTTAAGATTGTTGTCTCAGAGGCTATTTTGGAAACAGTCTGTCATAACTAAGCTTTGAGTGCTTCTCTGTGATGTTGTTCCTTTGTAGTTAACACTCTATATCATAAAAGACCCTTTTTCTCTTTGTTTCAGGAAGTAATTCATAAGGTATTACTCTGTGGTTGGGGTAATGATTATAAAGCAGAAGGATTGCTTAATTTATATTTAAGCAAGAAGCCAGGGTCAGTGATCCTCAGTCTGAAGGGTATTATGTTTATTGCAAAATCCATGCACTTACAGGATGCTTAGTGGTAAGGGCGGTTCCCAAATCTCTGTGCAGGAGGGGCTCAGGGTGCTGATATGTCTGGAAATAGAAGACAAGGCCGGAAGCTGCATTTGCACAACACCTGCCACAATACCGAGTAACCTCGTAGACCCTCTCAGAGTGCATGGGGACTGAAGTCCCCCTAACCGCAACCCCTTCCCCAATCCCTGCCTGGCTTAATCATGATCTGGAATCTTTTCCCACTCCTCCCAAAGAAAGTTTTGTTTGTTTTGAGCATTTTACTGTCAAATCAATTTTTTCAATTGACTTTCAAATGCTTATTTCGACCTACAATTTCTCTAACTATATGAGCAATCCTTGACCCTTTTCTTTTGAACCCCTCCTTTCTTTACCATCCCCCACAGTCATAGCCTAAAGTCAGACCCCCATCACCTCTCTCCTAGACCATCGTTAAACCCTCCCACTGTCCTCCCATTCATCCTGTCACCTGGAAGAACTCTCCTAATGTAGATCCAGTCAGGCAAGCCAGTCAGTCATTCCCTTCTTCAGCAGTTCTGTAGTATCCAATCTGACTTCCTAAGTATGGCAGCTCTAGGCTATGATGATGTGACCCCCCCCCCCACCATTTTCAGAAAAATAAAAGTTCTTTCTGTTGTTGCAGAAGTTAACAACGTCGTAAACGTCTTTGTAAAAGTCCTCCAGGATGAGGGCTTGCTGAACACTCTTCAGCATTTTGCAGCTGCTCTGATGACTTCCACTTCCAGGGAACAATCTCTGCCCCAGAAATAATGATAATCATTTGGTTTTGTCCAGAAATGAACTTTCTTAGACTCTTCCCGAGGTCAGTCCTACAAAAGAGTGGCTTCCAATCAGGGCAGGTCGCGCATGGCATGCCCTTCCCAGGCAAATAACATTTACCTTGACAGCAGAAGGTTTATGAATGCTTTTTAACATTATGAAAGCTTTGAAGAACTAAAATAAAAATGGCCAATCTAATTACCCACACTGTTCAGAAGCTCTTGACTCAAGGACAAGTCTATTCAACAGCAAAAGAGAAATACACGTGGGCCTCATGGAGCCCAGACCTGCCTGGATGTCAGTTTGACCTAGAAGGTTCCTTGTGCACTTTGTTTTGTTCCTAGCAACTGAAGCCTGTGGGGATAGGTCGACTTTGGGCTTTGAGATCCTTGTCTATTGCTTATTAAAGACGGGAGATGACAGCAGGCAAACTCTTACCCTGAGGGAGAGACTCAGAACCAGCTGAGCTGGGAGGCGCTGGCCCTTGGCACAATGTTTGAGAGAATGTGTGTTGTGTCCTATGCCACAGCCTCCTACTTGGTGTCCTTCCATGACACCTCACCAGAGTGATGTGAGGACAATGGTGTTGACATTGTGAAGTCATCGGACCTGACTTCAAATCCCTTTAGGTATGTGGTCCAGTGCAAGGGTTGTCAAATTACATATAGCCTGCCAGCCAAATCCAGCCCACTGCCTGATTTGGTAATAAAGTTTTATTAGAACCTACAGCCATGTCCACTCATTGATGGTTGCTTTCGTACTAGAAGCAGGGCTGAGTAGCAATACAAAGACCATAGACTGTCAAAGATTACAACTTTTACTATCTGACCCTTTACAGAAAGAGTCTGTAGACCCCTGCCTAGAGCAAGTGACTTGACCTCAATTTCTTTATCTGTTCTTTAATGTGGATAATAACACTATTCCAAAAGGTTTTGTGGTAATGCTAGTAATGCTAACAGATGTTAAACAAAAATAAATAAGCACACTTGGAAAACTCTAGGTTAAAGAAGGTTTAACCTTAAGTGTTTCTTTACTGTAGATCATCTCAGAGCCTTTAAGAAGCCATTAAGAAGCCAAAAAGGGAAGCTGGCATCATTTCCCAAATTAACTTAACCTCGGACTACTGCAGTCATGGAGTTATATACAAGGGTTGCATTGATACTGGGGTACAGGTACCTCAGGAGTGCGGAAGACTTCCTGAGGGACACAGATCGTTTAAAAGAAATCAGTTTTCAGATCTAAAGTCTACATTTTTTTCATAAAACTGATCTACTTGATATTAAATTTGCCTTGCCAATACTGTGGTCTTCTCTCCTTTACAAGTGACAAGCTGCTCTCTCACTCACACCAAATCCTAACATGAGGCTTTGCACTGTGGTACAGGTACCCTGGATTGCCTGCTCCTTTAATGGTAAATCATGGAACCGGTAAGTTTCCCTGTCTTATACAGACTTTTGTTAAGCCTGAAGCTTTGCATTAATGTGGTGTTCGGGGCATGCTGAGATGCTCTGAGAAGCCAAAGTGGTGCAGGTTTCTGATGTGTATTCTCTAGCCTGTAACTGGGATGTTTTCTGAGATTAGCAAATTTTGAGATATAGCAAAGAAATCTAATGAATAAAAATTTTAAATCCTTTTTTCAGACTTGATGTTCTTTATTCAATAAGCTAGTCAAAATTTATTTTGACGTGCAAGTCACGTTATGAAATGTTTATACCAATTGTGATCGGTCCTAACCTGGTTTTATGTTCAAATGTTTTATATTTCATACTATTAAAAAATCTTTAACTTATGAGGAAAAATTTTAGATGTTAACTTAAAAATGTATAAGAGGGGACATGAGTTTTCAAAATTCTTCTGAAATGTAAGTGAGGAAAAAAGTTTAGAGACCTGTCTCTTGCAAGACTAGCTTTCTCCACACTCTCTTCAGGAAACACAAGGACAATGTATGAGAACTGTCCATCAGGAAGCCAATATGCAGCAACTATTCCCTATGGGTTTCCCGTCCTGGTCTCCTTCCCCAGCCAGTTTGACCAGTGCATGTGTGCTCTCCCCCTCCTCTTCCAAAGTCCAAACATGCTCTCAGGCAAGGGTTTGATGAATACATTCATACAAAGAGATAACTGATATAATTTAGGGTACATGCTCACACATCACTCTGCACTTTCATTTTAACGCTGGAGAAAATACAAGCCAGCAGGAGAGAAGCTATGCTGAGCTGCTTCCCTCGCTGTCTGACATCAGGCCACTGAAAGCTGCCTATTTGTGCAGCTTTCCTTTGCAGGCAACTTTTCACTGGAACGAGGGGGAGCTTCTTAAGCCCCAAGCAAGGAGTGCTTCACAGAGCAGACTCAGGGCACATTTCTGGCTCTTGTGGACTGGGAGGCTGAGCCTGCAGGCGGATCCTGGTCCCAGAAGTGCATTCCCTCTGGGAAGATCACACTGGGGGCCTTCTACCAGGAACACACTGTGCCTTCTTCTTGCACCACCCACACTTAGTCAGCTTGTGGTATCTGGGGTTGTCTTAACTTTCTCAGAAGTTAGAGAAGAATCTTAGTGAGCCGTTTTGTGAGTTTTCTTCAACCTCACAGATGAATTCAGCAAAGGTAAGAGGGAGTGGTAAGGTAAGTGATGGGTCCATCACCTCGGATATCCTGGTAACTTTGCATAAACAGACACCATCCCAGGCTGTTCCAGACCACTCACGTTTGGTCCTTTCCAGTCAGCAGCCTCTGGTTCCAGCCCTTGACAAAGGGAAACATGTTATTTCTGCCTTTATATTAAGGGCTTCCCCAGCTGCTTGCATATCTCCCTAAGCAATGTATTCAGAGATCAGCACTTACCAGGGTAGGAATGGGAGTAAGCCGCTGAATGTATGGCAAAGATGTCTTTTAGTTCAAGTTCCCATGGAGGCTCAGGTGGACTCCCTTCTTTTCTTGCCGACATCTGGATTCATGAACCTCTGCTTGCCCTCTGGGCCCCACCCCACCCCTGTGTGGTACGCCTTAGTCTGGGCAGCACTTCACCCAGACTGTACTCCTTGACCACCCAAAGCTAAGACTTCCACTGATCCCTGGTAACAGCTCAGCCATCTCTGAGAACAGCTCACTGTGTTCGTGCTACTCCCGTGAGTCGCACGACTGATCTGTCACCCAGGGTTCAGGTGCTCCGTGCACTCACCTGAAAAGTCTGTCTATCCTCCCCAGCCCTGACCACCTGAAAACCAGGGGTAACATATATGAGTCCTTTCCTGTCTAAGTCCCATGTTCATGGGATGCTTTTCCGGGCCTCTTCACTTGTTTTTCCTACTGAAAGCCACAACGTTTCATTAATAAAACATCACACTTTACTTTCTTCCTCCATATTCCCGTCCTAAAGCTGCAAGGTAGTCTGCCAAGGAAAAATATTTCACCTCTCTCATTTTATGTTTAAATGTACAAGTTATGTTCTCCTCTTATCATTAATATATTTAAGAATCCAAATTTATGTCTTTCACTGCAGTTTCTCTCTGGCATGACCCAGCAGTCTACAGACCATAAGGCTGGCTCAGGACCCGCTCCCTGCAGTTCTATTTCCCACCCTCAAAAAAAGTATACACCTTAAGAGGTCTAAAACTGAACTTTCCTTCCTTTTCATTGAGTACTCGGCTATCCTTTGTACATGCCTGTGTTACTAGGGTGGGCCTCAGTGCAGGGTTTTTCCAAAGGGGATGTTTAGATACAACAAATGCAGTGGACACTACCTTTTCATGCTATAGTCGTGGAGGTGGGCTTTTGCACTGGGACTCCTGGCTGGGGAAGGGGCTCTTTGCACAATGTGCTACAGGAGATAGGCTAGCTGCCAATAACATGTTGTAAGGGCCTGAGGAGCCGGGGGGGGGGGGGGGGGGGGGGGGGGGGGGGGGGGGGGGGGGGGGGGAGAGTGGCCTGAGGGAGAGGGCCCGTGGGGGATGGTGCCTGCCCACAAGGGTAGTCACAAATATGCCTGACAGTCTGTGCCTGAAGCCACGTCCACGGCCAGGAGTAGAGGCAGCTGACTCAACAAGTAACGCCACTCCTGAAATTTCTCTGCCTGGTCCTCTCTGGCTGGACTGTAAACATCCTTGAACTTGAAGGGAACAATGCTTTGATTTGCTCTGAACCTCACTGCCCTTCTCCAATAATGGCCAGTATGTAAGAATAAAGGCAGAAAGTCTTGAAAAGAGCAAAAAAAGTCTCCAGTCCAAAATGATGTTCAACTATTTTTCAACCTGTTTGTCAGTCAACATTTGCACAGCTCTCCACATTCACAGATTGGGGAGCAGAGGGCAGTCAGTAACTAGTAGTCAGAACAGAAATCTAGACTAAGCTGTGGGTCTGTTTTCAAGTCTTCTTTAGATCCTGAATCATAGCTGAATGAATAAGCCCCAGCCCTGTGTCATTTAGGCGAAGCCTCCTGCACAATTGCAGGGCTGAATCCAGGGCTCTGCATCAGCTCGTCCTGGCCTGAGGCCGGAGTCAGCAGCTCTCTCCTCATAGACACTTTGTTTCTCCTTCCCTCTCTCCGGCCCTAGCAGACACAACAAACAAATCAAAATCTAAACAAGTGAGGATGCCAAAGTTTACTTGAACATTCAAAGATCGATGCAATTATAAGCATCTTTGTACTTTCAACAGACTGCTTCATTATTAATGTGAAATTAAAACTGGTTCTTAGCTCTCACAATCTGGTAAGTGTCCTGTAATTGTATTTATTGATATTGCCCTGATATGGAACACTTGGGAACACATATCATAAATAAAGAATGTTGCAAGTCCTAAGTGTGATTACTGTCAAGTTGAACAATCATGGGTTTGAATGGCGTTTTGATATTTGTTTGAGCCACTTAAATTCTCTGAGCTTCAGCTTTTGCATCACTAAAGCAAGAATAATTATACCTACCACCTAGGGTTGTTGTGAAGATTAAATAAAGCAAGCCTTGAAAAAGGCCTAACATAATGTTTGAAAATACAGCACATCCACAATAAATAGCAGGTATTATTATCATGCTATATTAAAGTTGCAATACAATGTTATTGGAAAACCCAGATTAACAGAGGACTCTTAAAAAGCTTTTCATTATTATTATTGTTGTCAGTGTTCATTGAACACCTATGCTATACCAGACACCATCCTAAAAGCAGGAAATACAGCAGGAAGCAAGACAGGTAAGGCCCCAGCTCTCTGGCAGGTCACCTGCACATGGCAAGGAGACAACAATAGAGAAGGAATTAGTTAACAAAAAAAATAATGATTTCAAGTATTTGTGGCTTGGGAAGAAAATTAAACAGAGTAATACAATAGACAGTGGTTAGTGGGTTATTAGGGAAGATTACTATGATCCAAAAAGACCCTAACTGAGGTGACACCTGACAGAAGGAGCCACAGGAATATATGGGTGGGGTCAAGGTAGAGGCAAGTACCAAGGCCTGAAGTGGGACCAGGCCTGGCCTGTCAGGGAACAGAATGAAGACAGCAGTTCCTGGAGTGTGATGAGGGCAAGGGGGAGTCATGTAGGGTGAAGCTAGGGGGCTGGGTAGGGGTTCGGAGTGCCTACCTCAGCTCTGCCACCAGCTGACTGCATTTCTTTGGATAAAACTCTTATGTTCTTGGAGCCTGAGTTTTGCCATCTGGAAAATGGGGAAAGGGATTGACCTTGATATTGTTAAGGTCCTTTCAGTGCTATGATTTGAACAGAATACGAGCACAGATTAAATGCTATATTGCTCTTTCGATGAATTTCGCTATTACGATGACAATACTGGAGTCAAATATAACTCTTACAGATTACGTGTTTTTGTTTGTTTGTAAGTATATTGATTTTTAGGGAAGAGTTACCCACAACACCAACCAGGCCCCATGACATGGAACCCTTTACTTCGCTTATCTGAAAGCATCCTTTGATGCATCATTGCAGCCAAAAGATGCACTGACTACAGACGTTTTTAGTTCCTGGTGGCAAACCTCTAGGAGCTCACAAACAGTCCAAAACCTACTTTAACACCTTTAATTGTCTGTACAGTATATTCTATACAGTTTTTTTCCCTCAAACAACTGAGGAACATGTATCAAGTCACACAGCTGGGTTTAGGAAAACATTAACATACTTTCTATTTTGTTCAAAAGCATTAACTCACATAGAAAATCATCCCAAACAGTCAAAATGAATGTCAAAATGCTCTTTGTAAATCACCATCTGGAATATTAAAACAACTTCAACTCTATTTCAGCACCAGTCTCTTCTGCAGACATTTAATATGCGACTGGTCCACCCCCAGGGCAACTGCACATTTAGGAAATGGCAAACCACCCACCATTACCACTAGTGACATTGCTAACTGAAAGTCAGGAGAGACTGTGACAACTGCATGAAATTCCAAACCACCCAGACCAGGAAGGTCGGTGCTCACCCTGAGATGGCTCTAGTATAACATATTTGCACCAAAACTACCCTGGTCAAATGAGTAACGAATGACCCTGTTTTTAAAGGCATTTAGTTTTCAAGCCCATAGAACTTCCTTGATATACTATTCCAGGACTTACAAACAACAAGAACTGTCCAAGTTCTCTCTTATGTCTAACCTAAGTCTCTCCTGCTGCTTTCTACGCTCCTCCCTCCAATTCTGCCTGCGTGGTGAAGAGTAAGCTGGTGGTCACTCACCATGCTAGCCTCTTAAAATAACAATAGCACACAGAACATGTAGTATTTACTAATCTAGTTTCTGTATAGATTATGCATGTAATCCTCACAACAATCCCATGAGGTAAATGTATAATCCCCACTTTACAAGTAAGAATGCTGAGGTATGGAGGCCAAACGGAGCCGAGCTGGAGTTTGAACCCATGCCACCTGCCTCCGGGGTCCATGCTTTCAGCACTTCACCATAGTGCCTCTTTCATAATTAAAATGTCTGCCTGGCATGCTCAGTCACATATTTACCTCTTTTTTGGTTTAAGTGATTCGTGAAGAGAAACCAGAATATTTTTTTTCTTTTTTCCTTCCTAAATGTAAGCCCAAGATCAATGCTTTATCTCAAAACTTTCAAAAAGGGCCTTTGATTTATTCATGCTTCATCATTAAGGAGAAAATGCTTGCCGTGGCCAAACTAAGCCATCGCGTCTCCCCCTCACCATCTAATTCCTTCAGAAAGCAGCATCCACCACCAGAGGTACAACAGGAATTCTGCCCATTCAGTGTGAGAGCACAAGAGGCCATGAGATTAATTGCATAACTGAAGCCGACCAAGTGGACTGAAGAACCCAGAAGATGTGTTATTCAGGTTTACATGGAAGTGGTAGAGTCTCTCTGGCTGTTCTGCCTCAGAACTGCTCTGGGCACAGAGGTGGTAGCTCGAAATCTATGTCTATGTTCATTATACACCTCCCACACACGTACACACACGATTTCTTTTCAGTTTCCTTATTAGAAACCACTATGGTAATTTTCTGTTTAATTTTCTGTTTACCCTACTGAGTCTCTATCATAAATAGAAAAGTCTCCCTGGCTTATGTGGCTCAGTGAATTGAGTGCTGACCTGTGAACTAAAGGGTCGCCAATTCAATTCCCAATCAGGACACATGCCTGGGTTGCAGGCCAGGTCCCCAGTAGGGGGCACATGAGAGACAATCACACATTGATATTTCTCTCCCTCTCTTTCTCCCTGCCTTGCCTCTATCCAAAGTCAATAAATAAATAAAATCTTAAAAAGAAAAAAGAAAAGTCTGCTCTCCTAATTGTCTACTTCCCTAGAAAATTTCTAAACCAGAAACATAGAGAATGCACATAATTTAAATGTATAAAATATTATACTTGATATCTATATATCTATCATCTATCCATCTGTCTAAAATGGACATGTATTTCAGACACAATCTTAGTGGTTTAAAACATATGATTTCATGTAGTTTTCAAATAACCAAACTTAGTGTGTTTTATCTGGAAACAATCTCAGTCAAGGAGAGTCTCTCCTTCCTTGTGTCTAAGTTGCTGTGGGAGAACTGTGTCCCCAGACACTGGGTAGGAGCGGGTATCTGGAGTCATTCTCCATCCAACGAAGGAGGCATCTTCATTCCTGTCTGGTGTCCCATTGTCCATGCAGAGGGTGCCAAGGTTTCCGGAGTTCTGGTCTGTCAGGGGCCCTTCCAGGGCGCGGGAGCAGATATCAGTAAGGCTGCTTGGGCCCCTGAACCCAGTGCTCCAGCATAGATGAAGGCATTCCAGGGGACTCTGGTCCTGCTGTTTCTCAGCCTTGGAGTAGGTTGGAGGGGGAAGGGAGTACTGATGCTCACCACTCTCGGATCCCATGATCTCATTTAGTATTTTTTTAACCCTTCTCTTCACCTTGTACCAAGGGCCTCAGCCTGGGGAAGGGAAAAGTGCTTGGAAAATCTTTCTCAGTCACACAAGGGTTTAGCTAACCTTCCTTTGCCTCCCCTCCAATTCTCTTCTTTTCCTTCTCTCCCTAACCTGTAATCTCTGGGGGAATGATGAGTTGAAGAGAAAACTTGTTCTTTCCCAATAGGATGTTTCTATTCCTTGAGCCCTCACACTTCCAAAAACCAAAAGTCTTTTCTCTGCTATAATAACTTGAGGCAAAGAGGTGTGAGGCATTGTGTCTGTGCCCAGCTGACACAATGGGGCAAAAGGAACTGCAATGAGAGAGACATTGGTCTTTTCATCCAGTCACATGTACTCATGGGAGTATACACTATATGTCTGTTATATATATCCTAATATATGTACATATATGTATTTAATGCACAGAATTATATTTAAACATATAGACATGACTCACCCATGTGATTCTAGTCCATGAATGATAGCTTTTTGGAGGAAAAATCCATGGGTGACTTGTTCAATCAATTCTTAAATATTTAAGTCATAAGCATTTTTATTTGTATTTATAATTTATAGTTTGTAGGATATTGGGAGAAGTGGAGAACCACAAGATGATGGATGATGATAGATAGACAGATAGATAGATTGATTGATTGATTTCTCACCACCAATTATGGAAGCAAGAATTTCCAACTCATGTTCTGTAATACTTGACTCATTATAACCCTAACCATATCATTTAATTTTATTAACAGTCTTGGTCCATCATTAATAAGAGTTTTAAAAGTGCTCAGAGCAGGTGGGGGAAGTAGGAGAAGGTAAAGTAGGGATAAACAGTGATGAAAGGAGACTTGACTTGAGGTGGTAAACACACAATACAATATACAGATGATGTATTATAGAATTGTACACCTCAAACCTATATAATTTAAGTAACCAATGTCACCCCAGTAAATTCAATTAAAAATAAAAATAAACAAATAAAACAAAGTACACAAAAATAAAGGGAAATTATAAAAAGGAAAAACATGCTCAAGTACATGGCAAATATAAGCTCACAGATTTCAAATAATACAGTTGATTGTGCTTGAGGTTCAATTAGTGGTTTATTCCTGAGTAAGACAGTTTCGAATGCTAATCAGACAGTAAAGAATTTCTAGTTCTGGTACCAAATACCATGATTCAGGATGTTTTTCTTGGTGTTAAATTGCTTTCAAGCTAGATGCAGACATACTGGGGAAAAAGTCAAGTCGTATAGGGTCTTTCTGTACAAGCTCTATGCAAAAGGAGTGTTGGGGGAAGAAAACCAAATCAGTCTTAGATTGGATTGATCACATCTTTACCTTATTGCTACTACTCTAAGCAAAAATTTAATTTATTTTTCCCTAAGCATCCAAAGGAAATATTCCTCCCACACGTAGGGAGATAGGACATGGCAGTTTTTGATTACCTGTGCCCAGGGGACAGAACACGGGCTTAGGGAAAAAAAACACCCCATTTTTCTGACTAGCCTGAACTTTGACAGGGCAAACTCCTTTTCCAGGTTGTAGGACAGGAGTCTTATTTTTGTTTCTGGATGTGTAAACATATTGTCACTGTAAACTCTAAGGGATAAAATTTAGGAAAAACAGTTTTGGAGGAATTACCTGGAAAGGACGATAGGTAGAATCCTGGGGAGAGGTGGCCTGAGTTTAATGTTGCCAAATTTAGCAAGTAAAAATGCAGGATGTCCACGTCAATTTAAATTTTAAGGGAATAGTATAAGTCCAAAATATTACATGGGACAACACTACTGAGGTGGAATCATGTGAAGACAAAAAGTGGCCACTGGGTAAGCACTCCCCAGGAATATAGGGTCACCAACCTAAAGAGCAAACAAGTGGCAACTGGATCCACTTGGCCCCTGGACATTCTAGCCTCAAAAAGTAGCTGAGAACCAAATTCTGCCAACAGCAGAACAGATCCTAAGGAGCCTTATGAGTGCAACTAGCAAACTGAAACAGTGGTACTAACATGAGCCTGCCTTGTTTAGGATTAGCCTGAGAAACTTAGCACAGCACCCCAGTGAGACCAAGGTGGGACAGAGAAAGAGATGAAGGGGCCTGTTAGCCAGGTTGCTCTTGCTGTCACACTGGTCTGTGGCTTGTCTTCAAGTTATCTTAGGGCACAGAGTCTGTGTTCAAGTAGCTCATCAGTTTATGTGCTTTTGCGCTTTTCATTTTTGGTCTTTTTTGGACTTTCCCCTTATTCCTCAGTCAAGTTTAATTTTTGAAAATCCTAGCATCTATCTCTAAATAATTAACATCTAGGGCATTTGTCTTGATCATCCTCATCAATCCATCCTCTGTGGCAACAGGAGGGACCTCCCTCTCTGTCACTTTCTAAAATCAACCTTATTGAGGTATATTTTACATACAACAAATTTCACCATTTTATGTGTGCAGTTCTATGTATTTTGAAAATATATACAGTTACATAACCACCACCACAATTAAGATTATAGAACATTTCCATCACACCAAAAAGTTCCCCAGTGCTTCTTTGCAAGCAATCACCTCCTCCTCCGCCTGGACCCTGGCAACCTCCAATCTGCTTTCTTTTACTACAGTTTAATGTATGTAGTCTTTCGTGCCCAGCTTTTTTCACTTAGCATAGTGCTTTCGAGATTTGTCTATGATGATGAATTCTTATCAGTTGTAAACGCTTCCATACAGATTTTCCATGTATTTTGTTAGATTTATACCTCTAAGTGTTTTGTGATTTTTGATGTTAGTGTAAGTGTTATATTTTATTTCAATTTCTAATTATTTATGGATAGCATATAGAAACATAATTAATTTTTTATGCTGAAATTGAATCTCACAAAGTTATAAACTTTTTTGTTGAGTAGATTTTTGGAGATTCTTTGACATGTAGACAATCATGATATCTATGAATAGAAACAGTTTACTTTTTCTTTCTAATTTATATGTATGTTATTTCTTTTTCTTGCCTCATTACACTACCTAGGAACTCTGCTAAATATTGAATAGAAGTAGTGAGAGTGGACTTTATTGCCCTTTGATCTGAGGAAGAAAGCATTCAGTCTGTCACCATTAACTGTGATGGTAGCTGTAGGTATGTAGTAGTTGTAGTGAATGTTACATGTGAACTTAATAAGAATGTGTATTCTGCTGTTAGGTGTAATGTTTTGGAAATGTCAATTAGGTCAAAACACACCTGAAAATAATATAATATTGAAAGTCAACTGTAATTGAAAAATAAATAAAATTTTAAAATTAGGTCATAAGGGCAAAGATGCCTCTTATCAACTTGAGGGTTTTCCCTTCTGTTTCTAGTTTACTGAGAGTTTTATTACACATCTATGTTGATTTTTCAAATGCATTGCTGCATCTGTGAAATGATTTTGTGCTTTTTCTTTTCTGTTCTTTTTTTTTTTTTTTAAAAACAAGATTTATTTATTTATTTATTTATTTATTTATTTATTTATTTATTTTTAGATAGAGGGGAAGGGAGGAAGAAAGAATGTGAGAAAAATATCAACTCATGGTTGCCTCTCATGCAACCCCAACTGGGGACCTGGCCCGAAACCCAGGCATGTGCCCTGACTGGGAATCAAACCAGTGATACTTTGGTTGGCACTAAATCCACTGAGCCACATCAGCCAGGGCTCTTTTCTGTTCTTTTGATAAGGTGAATTATATTGATGATTTTCAATTGTTGAACCAGACTTGTATTCCTGTGGTAAACCCCACTTGGTCATGGTGTATTTATTATCTTTTTATTTATTTTTATTTTTAAAAGATTTTATTTATTTATTTTGAGAGAGACAGGGAAGGGAGAAAGAGAGGGAAAGAGAGAAAGCTCTTTTATAAAACTGGATTCTATTTGCTAGCATTTTGTTGAAGGCCATTTATGTCTAGGAAAATTGCTCTGTAGGAATATTAGTCTGTGTTCTTGTAATGTCTTTTTCTGGTTTTGGTATCAGAGTAATACCAGCCTTATAAAATGAGTTGGGAAGTGTCCCCCACTATTCTAATTTCTGAAACACACTGTATAGAACTGGTCTTATTTCTTCCTTTAAGGTTTGATAGAATTCATCATGGTAGCCATCTGGGCCTGGATTATTCATTATTGAGTGGTTTGTAACCATAAATATAATCTCTTTAGTATTTTCCTCTTTTGGCTTGATTTCGGTTTAATTTGCTCTTTTTTAGATATTCTTACGCTAAATGCTTAAAGGTATTTCTTCTTTAACATATCTTTAATTCTAGAAATTTTCCTCTAAGCCCAATTTTATCTGATATGTTTTCCTTTTCATTTAATTAAAACAATGTCATAATTTATCTTGTAACTTCAGAAAGGTTACATACATTCCTTCAAGTGGAGGACTATGTGCCAAAGCCTGGGCAGCACAAAAGATAATCACACAGATGTGTTTCATATATTTATACATGTCTTAGTAAATTATAAACAAAATGATTTTCTTTGGAGAGTTTAACATACTGTCACAGTATAATTTTCAAAAATCAAAAAATATAACATTTGTATAAATATACGGTAAACACCTGTCAAAGATTTTATTTAGATCATTAATGAGGAAACTCTTAAGATGGTAAATCTGGTGCACAGAGCATTGGAGGAACTGGATACTTACAAGAAATTAAAAACAATAGAAGAGATTGCTAGATTAGATACAAAATTCATTATAAACCCATAATTTTTGAGAATATCTTTTCTATCGGACAAAAGTGATTTGCATCTCTACCAGACCAAAAAAACCCCTGCAAGTTAACATGTAATTTCACAAAATATGGGACGATTAAACATTAGTAAAAAGTGAGTCAAATAAAGACACATTGCCCTAGACAGTTAAATACTCATTGGTGGGTTTTAAAACAATGCTCCAACACGATGTTTGAAAGGCTGTGTTTTTCAATGAGTCAAATAAAACACTCTCGGTCTTATTTCCAAGTTTTTGCCAATTTTTTCTTAATAATATACCAGGAAACCTATCATAATAGTGTCAGGGCCTTAAACAAGGGTGGGTCCAAATTGTATGGGGCCTGTAGCTTATGGAATATTGGCATCTCTTTTTCTAAAAAATGCAAAAACATTTTAGTTTTACAAGTATTGCAAAAATATATAAACATGAGAATACATGGTTTACGCTCCTCCAGGGCCTTGCCAGGGCTATACACTGAGGGTCCCTGCGATTCAAGCTGCGTTAAGCTTTGTTGTAAGTTGCCTCTGCCTTTCACCATAGTATTATTAGTATAGCCTTAGTGGTATAAAAATAATAAAGTATCTGGTGGAAAATAATTTTCTTTTCACTTCAAATCTTCAGTATTTTGTAATCAAGCACCTTTAATTCTGTGTTGAATAAAGTATCATCAACCTAAACACCTATGACTTTTTGAGTTAGCTAATATTGTGTATCTTGCTAGGATCACTCAGTTCACTGATCCAAGGTATTAACATGGGCAATCTAGTTGAATGAATTCTCCACCTCTTGTAAATTGTGTTTAAAATCTTATACCAGGAAATATATGCAGGCAATGGCTTTTCACTAGCTAAGAGACATTGAGGGCCAGCATGAATAAAATAATGTGTTTGTATTTAGTCCACAAGTGACAGACTTAGCATTTTTCATGAATGTGTATTCTTGCCAGACTCTCTTCCATCCCCATTCACTAAAAAGGCTTCTGCCATCACCAGTTCAGTTACTTCCCAGCCCCAAGTTCTGCCTTTACCAGACTAGTTCTTCCACCTATTTGGTGGAGACTTGGAGTGGGAAAGGAGAGCAAGGAGAGAAGGGAGATGCAAGGAGAGTGGGAGGCACAAGTGTAAAAGGACTGAACACTTCCTGTGTGCAGACGCCATCCTAAGGGTTCTGCATGGGTTAACCAGCCAGCGGCAGGAGCTACTACTCACCTTATATTACAAAAAAGGGAACAAAATGATGAAATAACTTTCCTAGTAAAGCCAAAACCTACATTCTCCATCCACGTGCAAAGTCACATTCAAAGCAACACAAAAGATGTTGTGTTTTTTATTTTGTAGGTCCTTGAAAAACAGAGTTTGTTTCTACTCTTGTTAAGACCCGCTGGCCTCTCCTACTCTCTAATTCCCTGTGCATTTGTTTCAGATCACAAAAATCCAACTCAAACTTTCTCAAACCAGAGGGGTTGTGTTGAGGCTCTTGTAACTAGGAGTGTCTCCCTTCAGGCACTGCTGGACCCAGCATCTTTAGTGATGTCATCAAAGCTTTGTGTGTGTTTGTCTTTCCACCTCCTGACTCTGCTTTCCTCTGTGTGGTGACTCTGTTCTGCAGGCAGTTTCTCCCACACTCCTGGGCAAATTGCCCCTGGCAGATTCAGGTTCGTGTAATCTGTACAATAAGAAACCCCAGAATAAAATAGACATCTTTTCTTTTCCTATGTTCATATATCATGTCATAAGGAAGGCCAGCGTCCTAAAGACCTGAGACCTCTGATTGGATATCTGGGGCCTTAGGGAGGCGGGAAAGGTCATGAGGGACCATAATCCTTCTGTGACCACATGGAGTATGAGAAGCAGAGTGCCCTGAAGAAAACAGCATGCTATTAATCTGACGAAGAAGACAGAATACATCCGGGTGAAATCAACAGGTGCCATAACATCCTGCCATGCTCTGCTCCTCCCCTCTTGCGGACCCAGCACTCCCTCTCATTCACGGCCTTCAGAAATGACCACCACACACCCAACAGGCCTGCATCAGCCTATCCACAGGTCTCAACAGATTTCACTTCTGCTCTGCTGCTCCCTTATGCCACAGCCTCCTGTGACTTAGAAGTACGTGTCAATCATTAACATTTTAATGTGATTTTTTTTTTTTTTTGCTAAGCACTGCCTCACAATAACATTTGGATTTAAAGTCTAAACGAGCAATTAAAACCTTTATTCCCAGAGTGAATTTATTTTAACATAATCAAACAGGGAGGGAGGCCCTTCTCTGTAGCACACGAACATCCACAGATGTCCATTTTCCTCTGTTCTATTCACTGTCACAGAGAGCCACTGACGTCAAACCCTTCCACTGACCACACGCCAGATCATTCAGGTAGAAAATCAGAATCTGACTGAATCCTGTGTACAAAATTCCTTCCACAAATAGTCATAGGGCTTTTTTAAAGGCCTGAGACACATGGGCAGCTGCTTCTCCCCAAGGGGATTTATTAGGACTCAGGATGTTCTTACTTTCTCTGGTTACCCAAACCAAATAGCTGGCCCAACCACATCTAATCCACTGTCACCATATATGAGCAGCTCTCTTAAATATTCTTAAACAATTCTCTTTTTCTATATACTTCCTCTCTGTGTGATAGCAAAAACACTTTATAACCCCTTATCTTAGTCATTTTTGACCACTTAATTCTTTTTCATTTATCCTCAAAGTAAACCTTTTGGATGATGGCTGCCTGCAGCAATGAAGGAGGGAGAGCTATATTGGCAGGATGATGGAACAGCACCGCAGATGCTACAAACCGTGGGAGTAAGTGGAACATGACATTTCTTCTCCAGCACTCGGCAGGGGAAGCTATTATTAAGTGGACTAAGAGCTCACGCCTAGAGCAGCAGTAGTGAGATCCCACTGCTGGGCCAACCTTTGGTTTTTAAATACATTCTGCCCACAGGTTGCCCAATGCTTTCTCCAAGTTATTTCTTGTCAACAAATGAGCTCACCCCAAAGGTTTGCAAGTTCTATCTCTGCCCTGCAAGCAACACAAAAGTGTATTTCTAGTGGAGGGAAATGTATTATACATGCCTTTATTTCTTCTACATTCTTCAGATTGGATTGGCATTGATTCATGTAGCAAACTCATTCCCCAAGGAAAAGGCTGTGTTAATGTAGGAATGCTAAATACACACATCAGAGTTTATTTTCTTCATTCTGTTGGTGACATTGGTCCCTATGGGCCCGTAATCAATAAGAGTTTGCTATTATTTCCTTGTTGTAAACATTTTGCTGTATGATATTGCCTCCCCTTCCTTTCTTCCTGAGACCAATGTCTCTCTGCCAACCAGTACCACTGTGGCTGGTGTCCCAAGTGCACACAGTTCAGGCTGTGTTTCCAGGAAAGTTCAGGCATGTCCAAGTACCTCTGGAACCCTGTGGACCAATAGGAGGAGCCCATCTGAAAGTCTATTTATATGAGGGTCCAAAAACTAATGGGAAGAGACTCCTTTTAAAAAGGATAATTGGTGTGTGTGTGCAAATGTGCGTGGAAGGGTGATTCTGAGCACCATGGAGAGTGTGAGGTTCACATTGCCCTCTGGATCAGCCTTCCTGCTATACCTCCATGCCTAGCTTTCCCGCTACTCCCTCTTCTCCAGGTTTCCAGCTCACATTTGTTGGGGAGATTGAAATACAAAAACAAAGAAGCGTTTCAGTAAAACTACTGGAAGGCTTTGAGAGCAGAAAGACTATTCCTTACCTTGTGCTCTGTGTTACAGAATGCAATACAAATGGATAACTATGTTAGGGGCAACCTGGGAGCCCAACATTGCCATCCAGAGTCACAGAAGCAAAGCTACGTGGCAGAGCCCAGTGATGTCTGGATGGAGAAAGCCACGAGGATGTCACAGGGAGCATGTGCAAAGTCATGGAGACACTATGGTCACACCTCGCTGAGGCTGCCAGAATCCTGCACTATTGGAGAATAACTTGGTGGGAAGCAGGGATGGGAAGTGTGTGTTGTCAGAGTTCCTGTAATTCTGTGATTGGCGGCTGAATCAAGAAAACTAACTATTACAATTTCTGTGACTCTGTTTTCCCCAGGTTTGGTATAGAGTAGCAGAGATTCATACTTATGACAAAAATGCATGTGTTCAACCAAAGAAAGACCTTAAGGAGGAAAGAAAAGAAATATGTAGAAGCATATACCATGCTCATGGATTAAAAGAACATCATCAAAATGTCCATAATACCCAAAGCAATTTATAGATTCAACACAATCCCTATTAAAATACCATATTTCACAGGTATAGAAAAAATATTTCAAAAATTTATATGAAACCATAAATGACCCCAAATAGCCTTGGCAATTTTGAGAAAGAACAAAGTAGGAGGGATCACAATATCTGATATCAAACTACATTATAAGGCCACTGTAATCAAAACAGTCTGGTATGAGCATAAGAACAGACACATAAATCAATGGAACAGAATAGAGAGCCCAGAAATAAATCTATGTCTCTATGGTCAATTAATATTTGACAAAGAGGGCAGGAGCATAAAATGGAGTAAAAATAGCCTCTTCAACAAATGGTGTTGGGAGGTCTTGACAGCTACATGCAAAACAATGAAACTTGACCACCAACTAACACCATATACAAAAATAAACTCAAGATGGATAAAAGACTTAAATATAAGTCACAGCACCGTGAAAGTACTAGAGAAGAACATAGGCAGGAAATCTTAGATATTCCACACAGCAATATTTTCATTGATGGTCCCATAGAGCAAGGGATATATAGGAAAGAATAAACAAATGGGACTTCATCAAATTAAAAAGCTTCTGCATGGCTAAAGAAAACATCAGCAAAATGAAAAGGGAACCAACCATATGGGAAAACATATTTGCCAATGAAACCTCAGACAAGGGTTTTATCTTCAAAATATATAGAAAACTCACACAACTCCATACCAAGAACACAAACAAGCCAATTAAAAAATGGGCAAAGGACCTGAACAGACACTCCTCCAAGGAGGACATACATAGGGCCTATAGACATAAGAAAGGATGTTCAGCATTGCTAGCCATCAGGGAGATACAAATTATAACCACAATGAGATACCACTTCACACCGGTAAGAATAGCCATCATAAATAAATCAACAAAGGCGAGGTTGTAGAGAAAAGAAACCTAGTGCACTGTTGGTGGGAATGCAGACTGGTGTAGCCACTGTGGAAAACAGTATGGAATTTCCTCAAAAAAGTAACAAAACTGCCTTTTGACCCAGCAATTCCACTGCCCGGATTATACCCTAAGAACCCTGAAACACCAATTCAAAAGATCCTATGCACAACAATGTCCGTAGCAGCTCAATTTACAATAGCCAAATGCTGGAAACAGACTAAGTGCCCATCAGCAAATGAGTGGATAGAAAACTGTGGTACATTTACACAGTGGAATTCTACACAGCAGAAAGAAAAAAAGGAACTCCTACCCTTTGCAACAGCATGGATGGATCCAGAGAGCATTATGTTAAGTGAAGTAAGCCAGGCAGTGAAAGAAAAATACCATATCATCTCACCTTTAACTAGAACCTAATCAACAAAACAAACAAGCAAGCAAAATAGAACCAAAGACATGGAAATAAAGAACAAACTGACAGCGACCAGAGGGGAGGAAGGAGAGGGTAATAGGGTGGAAAGGAGGGGAAGGGCCATCAAGGA
Organism: Anoura caudifer; assembly: GCA_004027475.1. NCBI lineage: Eukaryota > Metazoa > Chordata > Mammalia > Chiroptera > Phyllostomidae > Anoura > Anoura caudifer. Next base: position 66,164 of record PVKU01002887.1, read on the forward strand.
ACATGTACAAAGTACAAATGGACAAAGACAACAGAGGTGAGGTAAGATTGAATGTGGGAGGTGGGAATGGGTAGGGTGGAAGAGAGTAATGGGGAGAAAATAGGGACAATTGTAATTGAACAACAATTTAAAAAAAGGAAAAAAAGAAAACCTAACAAACATAAATAACATCTTCACATCAAAAAATGGGAGACCTGATTTAACAAATTATGATAAATTTTTAAAAAATAAAAAAGGGAAAAATGCATGTGTTCAATTGTCTGTGCTTCCCCTGCTCCAAATATAATTTTGACTCAGAGCTACTCCATTTTCTAGTTCCTGAATGAGCTGACACTTGGAATTTCAGTCTGGTTTTTCACTTGTCCTGTAATGTACACCATTTCCAAGAGGCCCTCAAGGTGTCGAAAGTCAAACAGATCCAGAGATTACAATATTGGTTTCAAATAACAAATAAACTTCCAGTGGGAGAATACAGCAGGCCAAATCTTTAGCTAAGCTTCCACCGGGTGTCCCTTTTTTGAGACTGCAATTTGAATGCCTACAATTATTTGCATTTTTGTTACTAATTATTCCTGCCGTTGGTGCAACCAAGCACTTTTGGGTGCAATTACCCCCTCATCAGAGCAATTACATATGAAAACAGGTCTGCACGTGCAGCTAATAGTGACAAAACAAAGGAGGCTGGAGAGGACAATTTGGCTCATCAAGTCACAATGACAGCTTCAAGCGTGTTCCAGCTATAAGAGACAGAACAGCGGGACAGGATACTGGGTGTTACAGGCTGCAGCATTCCTTCCATTACATACTAATGTGTTTCTAGAGAATTAGATTACGGATCTATTTAATTAGAAAAGAACAACTCGGTCCTGACTAGCATCGTTCAGTTGGCATCCTCCCACAAAGTGAAAGGTTGATGGTTAGATTCCTGGTCAGGGCACATGCCTGGGTTGCCAGGGGTCCCCAGTTGGGGCACGTGCAAGAGGCAACCAATCAATGTTTCTCTCACACATTAATGTTTCTCTCCCTTTCTTTCTCCCTCCCTTCCCTGTTCTCTAACAAATAAATAAATAAATACAATCTTAAAGAAAGAAAAGAACAACTTTTCTGGGCCTTCTGCTAAAGTGAGTTCTCTATACTACATCAAGTCAAAGAGCCCTCTAATTCAGCATGCAAACCCTTAGATGAGGCCAGATTCTAATGAAATTCTGGGGTTTTTTTTTTTTTCTTCACAAAGAACACTGAGACCCATCCGACTGAATTGTAATGTACATGAAAATCTCCCTGCCCTTGTCTGTTTCTACTAAGCATGACAACACAACTGTTCCAGCCTCAGGATTGGGAATGATAGTTTAACAGGCTGACACACCAGGTGTGATTACCAGGAGCAATGGTCCCTACTGGCAATATATATCTAGCATTCTACACAAACCCTCTCTGGGTTTCCAGGCAGTCCACATAACAGACAATGGTCACACTATATCTTGTTGCCTGATTCAAATTTTAGATTAGAAATGAAAAATTGGACTGCATCTAATTCCAACATCAGCCTATATTTCCAGTTCAATAAAATTCACGCACACAGACGCACACACCACAGATACCCTACTGTGCCCATAGCTGTTTTGTTCTCGGGAGGCAGGTCGGCACACAGGCTTTGGAGCCAGACTGCCTCAACCTCCTCCTCTGTAAAATGAGGGCAGGGGCAGGCCCGCCTCCTGGCGTTGTGACAGAGATTAAAAGAGCTCACACGTGAAAATAGTTAGAACCGTGCCCAGCACTCCATAATGTTAACTGTCCTTATCATTACCTTTGATACATTACTGCAATATCTGCTTCTAGATCTGTCTCCTCTCTGAATTTTAAAAGAGCATCCAAAATAAGATAACAACTTTTTAAGTCATACTCAAGCATTATCTAACGTGCAAGCCCAAAAAGAAAGTCACTTTTGTTTGACTATCCATTGTTTAGAAGCCAGATTTTGGAAAGTTAAATGCTAATTTGTAGAAGGTTAATAATGATTTGTAGCCAATAAAGAGGAAAGCTCCAATATAAATAAATAAATAAATAAAGACAAAGGTTAAGGTTTTTATGTTCCTGTAAGACGTTAGCTAGTCTGGTACTGAACTTTTCAATCTTATTCCAGCATTTTATTTTTTTCTTTCTTTTTTTAAAGTTAATTTAAATGACATTTAATTTAAACCAAATTAAAAACATTTCAATAGGAACACACAATAAAAATAATTTTATAATCTTACTAAACAGAGGAAATTACAAAATATTATTTTTCCCATAGCTAAAATATAAATGTTTAGATTCTTCTGGTTTAATAAATTACTCCAATGACATTTAAATCTATGGCATTTTTTTGATGTTGCATATGTAGTTTTTTTTGTTGTTGTTCAAGTACAGTTAACTCCATTTTCCCGCCACCACTTTCCCCTGCCCCACCTACCCCCACCTCCCACCCTCAATCCTTCCCCACTTTGGCTTTGTCCATGGGTCCTTTGTATACGTTCCTTGATGACCCTTCCCCTCCTTTCCCCCATTATTGCCCTTCCCCGTCCCCTCTGGTTACATTTGGCAGTTTTTCCTGTCCTCTTTTGAACTGACTTTACCACTTTGGTGATCCCCTCATTAATAAATTAAGTCACTATATCTTTTTCTGAGATCATGTTTTTACCTTAAAAAAAATATTCCTTGACAGGAACCAGGATTCAGTAGGTCTGGGGAGGAGCCTAGAAATTTGAAATTCCTAGCAGGTGCTGCTGACCTTAGTCCCGAGCACAATACCTAGACACAGAAAATGGCAGGTGCTTAGAAAATATTTGTGTAAACATCCACCCATGTGAGCAAAAAACTGCCTTACTCCTTATACCACCTCCCTCCGATAGCTATCGTTTATTTTTACAACTTTTCCTAAGTAATACGGAGGATCTAATCTGGGTGGGACAAAATTAGTAAACCTTGCTTATCACAATGACCAGTTAAATAAGAGGTTAATGAGAGGGTGAGGGAGAGGGGAGAGGGTTCACCAATAACAGGAAAATATTGTCAGTTTAGATGTCAAAGCTAAGCCACCTGTGATGACTACAGCGCTCCAACCCCCACAGACACTCCTGTCTCAGAACTCTCAGTGACAAGGTAACACCAGCAGCATTACCCAACTTTGTTCCCCTGTCTTAGGCGATCCTGGGCTTCAGAGAGGTGAATCACAGCTGGCTGTGCAAACACGGTGGGGACTTCCAACCCAGGGAGTGGACTTGATGTTCAGCTCCTACTGTCGTGGGGCATCCCGCCTTCATGTGCCTTCTTGTGTATATAATCAGTGGGCAGTACACTCTCCACTAATAGAAAAATAAAATAATCCGTGCCTCTCACATGAATTTAGGAAGAATCTACCACATCTACCACAGTTGGTTCTCAACCCTGGCAACCCATTAGGATTGGGAGCGTGAATAAAAACATTCCTGTGTCTGGGTCTCATCTCTGGAGAGTCTGCTCTAACGAGTCTGGGTGAGACTGGAGCCACAGCACTTTCAATATTGCACTATATCCATGGGGGAAATAGCCACGTCGGCTGCACTGTCATGGAGGTAACTGGGTTGTTGTTGTTGGCTATCAACTCCTTCAGTCATTCCTGCAACACATTAAGCCTAAGTGTCTCCAGTCATTTTAGGAGCACTGCAAATTTTCAAAGACAGTAGTTTAAATTCTCTGTACCTTATAATGTTAATGTACTAAAACTGCTTTTGAGGGGAGTCTTAGAAACTACCAAGTAGTGACACGTGAAGCCTGGCCATGAGGTGCGACTTCCTGCAAGCACCTGGAAATGAGGAATAACGTTCCACCTGAGGCCGAAACTTACAAAATCCACACCAAATGGATATAATTAAGCAGCCGAGAAATTGTAACTATGATTACAAAGGTTTTGGGGGATTTTTTTTTTACAAAATATTCTTATTATTAAAAGATTACAATACTTCTAAAAATAAATTACCTTGAAAAAAGACATATAAGAACATAAAGCCTTCCTTTCTACGCCCTCTTTCACTCCCCATCACTGCTTCTCATCCTGTACCAGGAATCACATGTGAGAAAGGAATAAGGAGAATTCAGCTTGAAAGCTGATCTACATTAGCACCTCTGCTAAGGAAGAGGACGCCTTTGTCTGACACCCACATTTATCCAGCAGGTTTCTTCCAGAGGCAAAACAATTGGGAAGGCACAGATGAGGGGAGAAACATTCTGAGGAAGCACTCTAACATATCTAACACTCGAGAAATGTCATTAAATGCCAACAAAAATAATGCCAAGTACATGCACCTGTTAAGAAAGGCTGGGGGAAAGAAGAAAAAGAATGAAAGAACAGCCAAAAGAGAGAAAACAAATGTAAACAAACCATGACAGACTAGTAGTGGCCACCATGTGTTTGGTGCTGTGCCGGGTACTTTATATATGCTGTTTTGTACAATTCTCAAAAGAGCCCAGTGAGGTCTACATCTCTCAGATAAAGGTCTGTTTCTGTAGTGACAGTGCAATCAGGGTCTTTCCCCAGTCAGCGAATTTTAGACCGTTTCCAATTCTGCTGTCAGGGAAGGGAGGGCACACCCAGTGCCTGAGGTTAGATGCCACTGCAGGGATTGAGAGGACCCTGAATACCTCAAGAAAAGTGGAGCCCCAAGAAGGAGGGAGACTGGGCCTCTAAATGAGCCCAGGGAAAACCAACAGACCAGGAGCTGTACCCATGCTGGCCTGTAAGTAAGCAAGAAACAAATTTTTATCCATCCATCCATCCATCCATCCATCCTTTCATTCAGCAACCAGTTGTACTGATTTGCTATGTGTTGGGCACTATTCTAAGACCTTTTATATTCATTTAATACACAAAACAACATTATGCGGCATGTGCTAATATTCTCCCAATTTTATAGATGAGGAAACTGACCCCCAAAGAAGCTAAATAACTTCCCAACAGCACAACAATTGTTTTAAGCCACTGATTAGAAGTTCTATTTGTTACAACAGTGAGGTTACCCTAACTAATACAGTGTCACTATGGCGATACTTTCTATTCAGACTTACAGGACTAATTTTGTCAAGAAGTTTATAAAGCCCAGAATAGTGACTTCAGAGACATTAGAAGTGGAGTTTGAAACATTACATTTTGGTATGATTTAGTTCAAAACATTTATGACAATGATGAGTTTATCTGAATGCTGAAAAGGGGAATAATACTTTGACTAGTTACAATCTTTTTGAAGGGATCCATACATTTTTATCTACAAAATCTCATGTGAAATTTAATATCTTTTAAATAACATGAATAAGTTCATCGCTCAGTTCCTGGTGCCTGTGTGTTCTCATCTGTTCAATGAAAGATGGGGACTGACAAGCTTGGAAGCAATTCCCAGCATCCACAGTAAGTGTCAATGTTAAATCTCCCATGTTTGAGGCCATCTCAACATGGGAAATACAACTTGAACTAAGATTAATTGATTTCAGAAACAGTTCCCACATTCAAGACCAAATCTGAGCCTTGAACCTCAGTTTTAACTCTGAGCCTGGAGCAGAAGGCACGAAAAGTCTGTGTAAGAACAGGAACATATGTATAGTCACCAGCTCATATAAAAAGGTTGTAACTACACTTTGATTTTCCTATCATTTTTTAAAAAGTACGTACACTGTATGATTTCACAATAAATACATTGATGCAATAAATATTTGCTTGGATGCAAGGGTACAGTACTGCTATATCTGATTTCTAAGAGAAAACATCAGATCAACAGAGATAATCTGACTTCCTCTCCCACCCATCATTCTCTGCTACCTTCTGTTCTCCATCCCCTTACTGTCTCCTCATTGGAGTCTCTCACACTCTCATTTTGCAGTCCTGTCATTTGACACTGAAGTCACCTTTTCCTTTTCACAGCCCCTCTGCTTTATACTTTCCCTTTCCTAACTCTGCAAAGATAAAAATCTCATTTTTCAGTGAGAGCTGAGACTCAGATACAAACTGTAACTGGGAATTAGCTTAATTGGCAAGGAAAAAAGGAAATGATTGAACGAGCCAGATAACTGACTCCAGCCCAAACACAATTTTAAATCTGGCATAGCTGTTATCTTTTTTCAATCCCAGAACCAAACCAAACTCACTGTTTTTTAGGGTTTTCTGAAATTTAATCAAGCACTACAGTGGGGTATGTGAATGCTGATATGTATGAGGATCATTTGAACCCACCTGCACTGTCACTGGCTCGAACCTGAGCTAAACTGGAGCAACCTTGGATGGAAGTAGACACTGAAACCCATGCAGAGAAATTTAAGGTTCTGCTCCATGTCGGGATAAAGCAGCAACTGCTGTTAATTTCATCAGGTAGACTTACTAGTCTCTAAAGATAAACACATTTGAGAATTTGACTTTACCTTTAAGATAAATGGATTGATCTCACAAGCTAATTAGATACCAAATCTTCTCCTTCTCCTTCTCCTCTGTCTCCTCCTCCTCCTCCTCCATCAATTCATCAGAAAGCAAGCAAGTTCCAGATGATCTCAAACAGGCTCTTGGCTTGAAATACCATCCTTAGGGATGATGGTCCCAGGAATCCATATCTCCAGCCTTGATCCCTTCCCAGAACCACAGACTTATTTATTCAGCCACCTTCTTGGCCTCTCAGTTTAGTATGTTTCAGACTTAATATGACCCAACAGAACTCTAGATGTTTGTTTGTGGTCTAGCCGCACCACCCCCATAGTCTTCCCTGTCCTGATAAATGACTTCCTCACAATTCCATCACTAAATTAAGTAAATTGTCCTTGATTGCTCTCCTTTCTCACCCCCACATCTAATCCAGCAGGCAAACTCATTGAGTCCACCTCCAAAATATATCCACTGCTCTTTAATTTCAGCATCTCCATCCTGGTCCAACCACCATCCTCTCTCACCAGGTTGCTGAAATTTCAAACTTCCTCCTTTCCACTCTTGTACCTCCACAATCCATTTTTCTTATAGCATCCAGAGTATCTTTTAGATACATAAATCGAATCATGTAACTCTTCTGTTTAATGGCTTACCTGTGGTTTTCACTGTGCTTAGAAAGCTTGCATCTTTGTATCCTTGTTTCATTGTACCTAGAAAGCTTGTATTTTTGTATCTTTGCTTCTAGACTCTCTGTCCTTAATTCCATGATCTCACCTCTCAGACTTCATTTAACATGACTCTTACCTTCACCCACCACATTCCAGCTATGAAGTCTTACTTCACCCCTGGTACAGGCCAAGCTCATTCCCACATCAGGCTTTTGCTCCAGCTTATTAACCCCTCACCTCAGCTTGGCTGACTCTTGCTGCTCAGCCTTTTGTTCCAATGTCTCTTTCCAGACTACCCAACCTAGCATGATGGCATTCTTTGCATAGCACTGATCACTCTCTGGCATGGTTCATGTAAATGTATTTTTAACTTATCTGTTTCCCAGCTATCTTTTACAGTAGTGTAGGTGCTTTGTCTTTGTCTACTGTTGCCTTCCCAATACCCAGAACAGTGCCTGGCCCCATATTAGGTGCTCAGTAAATATTTGTCAGCTGACTGAATGAAACAATCACCAGTGCAGTGAGAATTATGAAGAAAAGCATTGGGTGGTACAGGAACAAATAATGAGTGGACTAACCTAGTTTCAGTTGTGTGTGTGTTGGGAACCATTTCTATGAGAAGCTGGCATGACAGTTAAGCAAAGATCAAAGGAGGAAAAAGAGAAAGCTGGAAAAACAGGGGAGTGGGGAGGTGGCAGAGATGAACACCTTTGCATCATACAGATTCTTAGGCCTTCATCTTAGACCCTGTGACAGCTTTCTGTCTGACCCCCAACTCTCCCCTCCCCTGATCCTCTTCACCATATATACACACACACCAATCCCATCAGCCTATGGCCCACGCTAAATCTTCCAAGGAACTGGCCTTCATCACAACACTTCTCCAACCAAAGACTTGAGTGGCTTCTCAGCCCCAAAAGCATCCTGTCTGAACTCCTTCAGCAGGCTCCACACCTCTCATCTAACCCGATCTCCCAGCACCTCTTCTGAAGGATGCTACTTCATAAACAATGAACACACCAAAACTACTCCCTCCAGCATTTTTGCATTTAGCCCAGAATGACCTCCTTTCTCCTCTCAGTGACTTAAGTCCTCCTCCTTCATAAAGCACCTGCCCATCACTCAGCACATGGTCATGCCTAAGAGCTCAGAGTCTGGAGCCGGATTGTACAGTTCCACCTTTCACCTGCAGCAGGATCATAGTCAAGTCACTTAGCCTCTGTGCTTTGTTTTCCTCACTTGCAAAATGGGAATAATCATAGTAGCCAAGTTATAGGGTTCTTGTGAGGATTCCATGAGTTAATATATGTAAAGTACTTAGGGCAGCGCCTGGAACATTGAAAACACTAAGAAGTGTTCACTACTATTTTTGTTATGGCTCCATCTTTGTTCTAAACTCGTGCAGCTAGCAGAATTGTCCATATCACAAATTTAATTTTTACTTTTATTCCAAATTGTATTTTTACTTGTTGTTCCTGAGACACCAAGCCCTGCCTCCACCCCCCACTGCAGTTAGAAGATAATTTCCTTGAAGACAGAGAAATACCATAGACTGAGTTATGTGCTAGCAGCCCAGGGAATGCTGTGGTGAATGAGACAGGGTCCTGGCCCTTGGCATGTTCACGGCCCAGTGGAAGGAGACCAGCCTATAATCATTACTCATTTCCACAGGGTATGGAAGTATGAGAACAAGATAGGCACAGGGGATATAGGAGCCCCATGGATGGGCTTTCTGGAAGCAAGGCTCTCTGAACTGTACTTTGAAGAAGAGTGAAAATCAGGTCTGTATTGTAGGGGACAGAAAAGACTGTAGGCGGTTTCAATCCACACAACCTGAGTCTCCTCTTCCTTGGGTGGCAGGCGGTGGAAGAACTAGTTCGATAACCGAAAAGCACTAAAAAGGATTTAAAAACTCTTCTGAAGTTTTTAAAACAGGCCTAAACCAAGGTGTACTGCATGATTCACAGCAAATTATCCTCCAGTCCCTCCTCAGCCAACCACTCCCGCCCGTCTCTGCAGCAGCCACTCAGAAACCTCTCCTGGCTACCTTCCCACTCTCTCTGCACAAACTCTCCTTCTGAACACCCCCAGGGTCTGCTGTTTCTACCTCCCCTCTTCTGCTCACTAAGCAGACACCCTGAGCTTTCCTACACTTCTTTCAGTTCATCTTTTGTTCTCAGCAGCAACACAAAGCCAGGCTCCAAGGCCTCTCTAGAAAGGGAGGAAGAGGGAGGCTGCAAAGGTTTGTTACTGCATACTTGTTATTTAACTCATCACAAATTCTCCCTGGTGAAAGCTTTGCAGGTCACCTCCCACACTCATAGCCCACTCAGCCTACTTCCCCCTTCTCTCCTACTGGGTTGAGTAGGGTGCTCCTCTGACATCCCGAAGGGAGGGGAGGGGTTTGGGTGGAAAATGCTGAGGCTGCTTGTGAGGATGGGTCCTTCAGAATATTTTTCTAAAACAATGACCTTTGAACCTTCTTGAAAACTCATTATAAGAAATGTGTTATTTCAGCCAAGTAACACAGATTGTTCACACATACACAAGGGAACCAAAAGCTTAATAAAATATTATTTAACCTTCACTCTCTTTTTCATTTCATGTATGGCATTTAAAAATGGTAATAATCAGCCCTGACTGGTGTGGCTCAGTAGGTTGGGCATTGTTCTGCACACCAAAAGGTCACTGGTTCAATTACTGGTCAGGGCCCATGGCGAGGTTGCAGGCCAGGTCCCCAGTTAAGGGCATGTGAGAGACTACTGATCAATCTTTCTTTCCCTTTCTTTTCCCCTTCCTTCCCCCCTATTTGCGGATGAAATGCTAGGAGGTCTGGAATTTACATCAGAATAACTAAGACGGAGGTGCGAGATATAGATGAAACAAGATTGATCATGAGTTCCTAACTGTTGAAATTGGGTGAGGGGCACATTGTGGTTCATTATACTATTCTCTCTCAGACTTCATATATTTGATATCTTCCTTAACAAAAATTTAAAACAAAACAAAAATGTTGGTCATGCCCCACTTCATTGATTTCACAATCCACTTATAGGCTAAGAACTACGGTTTGCAAAACACCTTCTAGAAAATCTAGGAGTTGGGAAATTTGAAACTAAATGGCAGGGAAACACACCAACATCTACAATTAATCTAATACACACACCCTACCCCGCAAACAAGGTCTGCTTCTTTTCCAGGGTTGGCTGAGGTTTGCTTCCCCTTAGGATACAGTGCAGTTGTTTATTAGCTGTCTCTCTTTGCCAAAGCTGAACCTTCATGGTAGTTATTTCCATTGACCAAGATTCAAGTCAGTTTCTCATGAGCTGAGATCTCCCAGACATTAAAGGATTTTTGTTGGAGGCCCACAGCCGCCCAGTCATATTAGATGCAAATTAGGGGACACTGTGATCAAAGCCCCACAGAGACTCTGAGAGAACTCAGGATGGGGCACAGGAACCTACTCATTCATGTTCCATAACCAACCAACTGGTCACCATTTCTGGCTCCCCAGGTGCACCCTGGTACCTCCCTGGCAGTCTCTGAGGACCTCCGTGGCAACCCCATCCTCTTCTTCCTTTCCAATTAATTTACTGAAGTGAGAATTCAGGCATCCCTTTGGTTTGTGAAGGATATTTGTTATCTCTTAGTCACAGGATGCTCTGAACCAGCGTCGACTCTGCTTCTCCACAACTCTTGGTGTGCCCGGGGGACGCTGCAGCCTCCCTTTGTGTCCAAAAACACATGTGGACCAGTTCTGTTCTCCCTTTAGTATGCAGCTGTCAACTCTACATAGAACCACCACTTTGGTGAAAAATCTTTCCATAGCTGAAGCAATTCTGGCATAAAAAAAAACAGAGGCTTTTGGGTTTTGAGTTTAAAATGCTGACCTTGTCGACCCACACTTCTCATGCCCAAAGCCGGTCATCTGCATAACTCAGGGTTCTGTTTTCCAATCCTGCCCACAATTTCTCCAGTTTCTGAAAGCAAATAAGCCTTATCAGTTGTTTCCAAATCTTTATCATTCAAACTACCACAGCAGCCCAACTCTCAGTGGTGCCATACACTATTAGTATCTGTAGGGATAAAAAAACTAATATAGCATGGCAGGTAAAATGCACCAAAAAGCTATTAAAAAACAGCCAAGGCAGACCTGTATGGTGTCTATTTCAATTTTTTTTTTTTAAAAAGGAGGTTATTGTAAGACCTAATCTAGACATGACAATGAGCTTTATCAGAAAAATTGACAGTTGTGCTCATCAGTTGGTCCTTCAGGAATGCTGTTTAAAGCTTACAGTTGATGTCAAGGTGCCAGCCACTTGGGATATGACCTCCATTCTGGAGGCTATTGCCCTTATGAAGTAAGGCAAGCGCCTGGTTGAGGAAGGGTGGGCGGTGACCACTGCCTATAATGTGGAGGGTGTGGTCCCATGTCCTAGATAAACCAGATGGATGTATAGCTTGATCTGAGGCTCACTCCGCCACCCCAGTCCCCCGGGATGGCATTGACTGGTCAGTGACAGATCTGCCTCAGGAGAGCCTGTGCTGTGTGGCTCCTGACCTTGCACCTTCAGTGCCTGTTGACCTGTTAGACCCACTGAGTGGGGACTGGCATGTAACACCAGCAGCACCATTCCTAAAAGCCATCAGCAAAAAATGCTCAAGTCCAATCCTCCAAATCCTAACCAGGTTCATGAAAAAAGAGGCCCTTAAATATGCTACTGAATTATTCTCAGTTTATTTAAACAAAATTGCAGAAGTATACTCTTGGTTTATAAATATAGAGACTGCCTCCTGGAAGAAATTACAAACCATCCTCACTCCCATAAGGTGGACTATAAAAAGCTTGCTGTCTCTCTTCATAGCAACTTACATACAAAGATTACAGATTCCAGCGGTAACCTTCACCACATTGGGAAATACAGCAATCCACCACAGCGGATTGGCGATCCACCTGCCTTTGAGCTGCCAACACCAGCTTTCTTGGAGAAGTCCCCATTGCAGAACCCTCACAGAGCACCAGTTCCTCCAGCTGGCTGAGAGAAGAAGAGCTGACCCACTCATGGTGACTGAGGATTCAGACTCTGCACCCTGGTCCCCTTTCCCCAAAAAAACCACACACACTAGCAAGGTGCTTCTACAAACTGTGACATGGCTACTACTGTTGCTCTTAAAATGGACACTAGCCAGCCTTGCCAGGGGCAGATAGTGGGCTCTAGGGTCTTTAGCCGCTGAAGACAGGGGAGGAGGTCTGGCTTAGGACTAATATGCAGTCCCTGGGCTTCAAGCAAACCTGCTGTCCAAGTCTCCCACCACACACTGGACACTTGCCAAGTGATGATGCCAGATGACTCTGCAGAGTGGGGTGAGCACCCTCTGTGGGTATAGGGACCATCTGCATGATATACACTGCTTATACTACCCATCCCTAATGTCCACCTCTGTCTTCTTTTCTTTTCTGGAATGAATTCACATTTCAGAAACTGTGTCCAGGAAGTTCAAATTAAAAGATCTGCATCCAGCCTATAGAGCTGATGAGGGGGTGGACCCAGCCAATCTAGAGCAGCTTCAGGAGGCTCTGTGTACATTGAACCCTTTGTCAGTGTACCAAGCCCCTGGCCAGACATTCTCCCAAAGATTGGCTCCACAGTTTCAGAATTGGTTCCAGTGTCCTAGGATTCTGAGGTGCTGCTCCACAGAGAGAGGCTTCTGTGCCGAGTCCATGCCACCGATTTCGCACCATGAGTCTGTCAGCAGGCACTCTTGGTGAAGGCACCCTTGAAACTCACTTTGGGGAGATAGTTAAATCAGTAGCTTGCTAGAACCTGAGGGCCAAGATCCAGGACACCTTCTCTCCATTTTGCTTGGTTGGCCATATAGAGTGACTAAAACCAAAGGAGTAAGGCTAAGAAAGGCGAGAAGAATGTAACTTATGTTTTCTCCTTTTCCTCTGCGGCTCATTTCGGAGAGGTAAGGCAGGGCCACACTGCGACATTTGAGGGCCCTAAGAACTTTATCTTTATGGGTTTCTTCCTCCATAAAAATATTAAAATTGATATTTTACTCTTATATTTGTATAAAGGGCAAATGTGTTAGCATTATATATTTAAAATTTTTTCAACCTAAGAGTTATTATTTGTCTTCTGATTTTAAAAGAAGTTAAAACATTTTATGGACCCTTAAACATTTTATGGACCCTTAAGAACATTGTTGGCCCTGGATGCTGTGCCTGTGGAGCCTAATGCATGTCAATCTTATTAAGAGGTGCCCATTAAGTACCTGTAGATGGGTGGGTATATTAGTGGCAAGCACACGATATTCAGGAGACAGAGGTTTGCAGAAAATCCTTCACTGTGTTTCCTCCCATGTGTCCACACTGCCCCAAGCTTCAAGCTCTCAGCCTGATTACTGAATCTCCATTCACTTTGAAGGGTGGGAAAGTATATGTGAAGGGAAGTGTCATTTCCCACACATGAATCACCAAAATACTGTAGTAATAGAGGATTACAGCTTCCAGTTTTAAAGGGAAATTTACTTAAGCACACTAACAGAAATATCATATCAAGAATAAATTTTGTCCTTTGCTGCAAACATTGCTGCAGATGTCCTAGCATTAGTCATAAAAAAGACCATTTTAAAAGATGTTTACAAAGCTACCTTCAGAATCTTGGGCTTCATTATCATAATATTTTTCAGCTGTTGATTGAGTATCCAGTCTTATGATCCACTGAATCACAAACAGAAAGACATAAGATTGGCAATGGCTTCTACAATATTTTACATTTGTCATTTTCAGAATTTATTACCAAGAGAAAATTTATTACAATTTTCTTTGTCCTCATAGTTCTAACTTACTTTTCCTTACCTTACTCTACTGGTCTAGGGATGGTCAGAATCTACTATGTGATCCTGAAATTTCCTGTTCTTTTCCAGACATCCCAGTTTACTGCAACCTGACACGGACATGCAGCACGTGTGTCCTCCAAGGACAATGGTGGAGTGGAGAGTGACAAAACTAGAGAGGTTGAGAGCTGCTTTTGATATTGTTAAAACTAAGTAAACTAAGTTGTTATTGTTGGGGAGAAAAATATAATTTTTTTCTCTACCTTTCTAGGTTCTTGGCTGACAACCCCTGTAATAAAAAAGATTAACAAGAGAAAAACAAATGATATTATGTGTACAGGAACCTCACAAAGATATGAGACTCAAAGGCAGCCAGGCAACTGAAGCTAAGAAATGGGATAGGGACCTGGGGCTTCAAAGGGAGGAAGGCAATTCACAAGAAGGTGAGAAGAGCGAATGTTTAGTAAATAAATATTTGCCCTGCAGAGCAAATAAGTCTCTCAGATTAAAAAAGTTGTCACTGGTAATAGCTCTCTTCCTGGTATGCCAGGAGAGGAAAAAAGCTTTTCCTGAGTCAGCTGGGTTTTGATCGCCTTCAGCTCAAAATAATCCACATGCCAAAGTGGTGCTTCTGGGGTTAGTAATTCAGAACCCCCTCATTAATGTAGCCAAGAGCAGCAACTCCAACCCTGGGCCAAATCCAGCCTACCACCTGTTTTTGTATATCCCAGGACAGAAGAATGGTTTTTTACATTTTTAAATGATTGAAAAAAGGACAAAAGAAGAAAATATTTAGTGACCTGAAAATTGTGTGAAATTTAGATTCCATTGTCCATAAATAAAGTTTAATTGGATGATAAACATACCAATTCATTTACAGATTGTCTCTGGCTGCTTTCATGCAAAAGGGTAAAGTTGATTGTTTTTGGCAGAGACTATATGTTCCGCAAAGCCTAAATTTTTTACAATCCGTCTCTTTACGGAAAATGTGTTGACCCCTGTCTTCGTGTTGCTGGAGGAAATAGGATTCTTTCACAGAGCCATGGGAAAGGAATTTCAGAAACTCACACATAGGAGGATTTGGAGTATAGTAGCAACACTTACTGGAGCGAAAAGGAAGGACTGCCCCCACGTGCGGGATATGTCATCTACCACCACGTGGCTCAGTTCCCTCTTGCTGCAAAAGAAGTCCAGCCTGAGGGGCCCCAGGGCTGCACCCAAGCCCATCAGACCCAGGAGGGCCAGAACCCAGAGATGCAGAACTTCTGTGTCTCACTCCCCCGTCTGCACATCCACCACCAAGACATGATGGCGCCCAGCCATGACTGGTACCACACTTTGGTCGGTGAGACAGCTAGGAGAGAACGCACCTGAGGCCTCTGTTAAACTTTGATTATATCTCCTTGGGTTTGGGAAGAGGTAAACTTTCTTTCAAATTAACCAATCTTCTTAATTGTTTGTGGGCTTGTGCGGGTGCCTCCCCCATCCAATCCCTTCCATGGCTAGAATTCTGCCCCCTTTATGTCACCATTTTGGCTTCTACTACTCATGCATCCAGCAAAGGAATTTCCCCTTGCCCGTTCTCCTTCCCCCCCAGTAACCCAGGCTAACAGCAGGTTATTTACCAGGGAGATGGAAAGCAGGTCTTTCTTGCCTGCTCAGGATTAACCATCCCTTTCATGGAGGATGTGGCTACCCCCTGGGGTGTCTAGGAAGCTGTCATTTTCCAACTTAATTGAGCTTAGTCAGCTTTCTCCCTTCTCTTTTGTTAATACCCAACTAGCTGCCTATGCTAACATTAGAGTATAAGAATTTCTACACAGGATCAGAGCCACAAAATTTCTTCTACTAGTCACATTACAGGAACTCTTACCAGAAATAACATTCCTGGTTAACCTCTGTTGACCTCTGACTATGTGCTGGACCCTGTGTTACATGTTTTTATCCATTATCTGACTTAATCTTCACAACAACCCAGTGAGATAGACAATGTCATGACCTCTGTTTTATATACAAGAAATATGAAGCTTAATGATATTAATGAATTTGCTTAAAGTTACTTGTAGCAAATGCCGTAACTGGGATTCAAACTCAAGACTATCTAATGCCAAAGTTCATACCCAAATGTATGGTGTTATTCATCCACATGCCTTAAGCTTTTCTTGATGTTATGGTTGCCAAGAGTACTACTCTGAAGTAAAGATTTGCATAAAACAGTAAGCATTGTGTAAAATATACCTCCCTTTCATTTGTCCTAATCTGCACCTTTCCTAATTTCACAAGATCTTTGGGTCTGGTAAATTGTTCTTGCTGAGTCTGTTCATCCAGCCATAGTCTGCTCTATTTTATGGATTAGAATTTCATCTGCCTCTAAGCTTTTCTTGGAGGGAAGGGGTTGTCTCTGATCTCTGCATATCAAAGTATCCTCTATTCTTCAAGCCTGCTATAATTTTGTTTTCTTTTTTAAAGATTTTATTTTATTTTTTTAAAAGGGAAAGGAGAGAGGGGGAGAGAGAAACAGCAATGTGTGGTTGCCTCTTGCACACCCCTAACTGGGGTCCTGGCCTGCAACCCAGGCATGTATCCCAGATGGGCAAACAAAACGGCAAACCTTTGATTCGAAGGCTGGCACTCAACCACTGAGCCACACCAGCCAGGGCTGTTTTATTTCTTTTAATGAAATGACCAGAACATATGATATTCCAAGGTTTCATAAACTGTCAGAATAGTGTTTATTAGGAATGCTGCAGGTAAAAAACTTGGAAAGAAAAGAGCTGTGATCCCTTTCACTGAGAACGTACTTTTTTCTAAGGAACCACAGTTGTGTGGATATGGGTAGACTTTTTTACACTGGGACAAGTTACTCCAGCATTTTTACCTGCACGGTCCAAGTCAGTCAGGCACATCAGTCCTTTCAGCAGAAACTGCCTTAGGCACTCAACTTTTTGTGGCTCAAGTGTGCCAAGATAAAAAAAAAGTGGTCCAAATGGAAGAACAGATCAAATCTCCAGAAAAAATACAACTAAGCAATGAAGACATAGCCAGCCTATCAGATGCACAGTTCAAAACACTAGTAATCAGGATGCTCACAGAATTGGTTGAATTTAGCTGCAAATTAGATGAAAAAATGAAAGCTATACTAAGTGAAATAAAGAAAAATGTACAGGGATCCAACAGTAGAGGGAAGTAAACTGGGACTCAGATCAATGGTGTGGACCAGAAGGAAGAAAGAAACAACCAAACAGAAAAGAAGGAAGAAACAAGAATTCAAAAAAATGAGGAGAGGCTTAGGAACCTCCTGGACACCTTTAAATGTTCCAACATCTGAATCATAGGGGTACCAGCAGGAGAAGAGGAAGAGCAAGAAATCAAAAACTTATTTAAACAAACAATGAAGGAGAACTTCCCCAATCTGGAAAGGAAAGAGACTTCCAGGAAGTCCAGGAAGCTCAGAGAGTCACAAAGAAGTTGGACCCAAGGAGGAACACACCAAGGCACATCATAATTACATTACCCAAGATTAAAGATAAGGAGAGAATCTTAAAAGCAGCAAGAGAAAAGGAGACAGTTACCTACAAAGGAGTTCCCATCAGACTGTCAGCTGATTTCTCAAAAGAGACCTTACAGGCAAGAAGGGGCTGGAAAGAAGTATTCCAAGTCATGAAAGGCAAGGACCTACATCCAAGATTGCTCTATCCAGCAAAGCTTTAATTTAGAATGGAAAGGCAGATAAAGTGCTTCTCAGATAAGGTCAAGTTAAAGGAGTTCATCATCACCAAGCCCTTACTATATGAAATGTTAAAGGGATTTATCTAAGAAAAAGAAGATAAAAAATATGAACAGTAAAATGACAACAAACTCACAGTTATTAACAACCATACCTAAAACAAAAACGAAAGCAAACAATAAGTAGGAACAGAATCACAGAAATGGAGATCACATGGAGGGTTATCAGCAGGGGAGTTGGAGGGGGAGACAGGGAAAAGGTACAGGGCATAAGCAGCACAGATGGTAGGTAGAAAATAGACAGGGGGAGGGCAAGAATAGTGTGGGAAATGTAGAAGCCCAAGAACTTATATGCATGACCCATGGACATGAACTAACAGGGGGAATGTGGGTGGCAGGGGGTGTGCAGGGTGGAGGGGAACAAAGGGGGAAAAATGGGACAACCATAATAACATAATCAATAAAATATATTATTAAAAAATCTGTTGTTTTTTGAAAAAAAAGAATAGTGTTTATTTTCATTTCCCATGTCTTTCTTAATGACTCCTTGCATTTCATTGCTGTTTTACTTTATCCTATTGAGGCCACAGAAGCAAAATAGGTCAATGTTTTCAGCTTATAGTGACTTTCCAATCATCTTCTGAGATCCTAACTTTATTTACCAAGAGCTAAGAATCCTGTTATGTTGCTCACATTAGTTTCCTTGGAATAGTTTAAATATAATTTTCTTTCACTGTTCAAAAATTTTAGTTCTCATTCTAAAGGGAAAGGCACAGCACAAGTTGTGTGTGTGTGTATGTATGTGTGTGTGTGTGTGTGTGTGTCCTGAGGAGAGCTGCCCAGTGAGGCAGAAGGCCTACATTCCTTTACAAGAACTGGAGCTTCCAAACATCTCCCCAAGAATACCAGCTGCAATATAATCCCTGCATTGGAAGTCAGCAGACTGTTCCCATGACTCATGACTCTAGATACATCTTTTAACAATAAGGTCTTCACTTCACAGGGAGGGTAGTATCTATCACCCCAGCAATGTGGATAAAGCAGATCCTTTTTAAAGACTCCCATTTATTCCGAAGAATAGAAACAATATTTTGATTCAGATATATTTTATCCTGTCTTCTTAAACCTATTTTCCAAAACATACATTTCTGCCAAGTTTCTAGGTAAATTTTTATGTAAGCATTTTTTTTTCAAATGCCTCAGCATAATTGCCAGTTGGTAGTAGGGGGCTGACCCTGACGCAGCTCCTGACAGGGCATTCATAGGTCTCCATCAGTTTCACAAGCTGTGTGATATGAGATGATGTCATTCATCAAGCTGGATGAGAAAGACTGTGTAATTTCTGCCTAGCAATTTATCCCCAGAATGAAAGACTCTTTCTGGGCATTCATGCAAGTTTTTAAAACTTTGCTTAAACATTTTTTATGACTTCTCTATGGTATTTATGCTTATTCTGTCTAATCAGCCAGTTCTTTATGTCCTTGTACTAACTTCTCTCCATTCCTTTTTGGAAAACCTAACAAAAATTTCATCTATCCTCACTGCTCAACACATTTGCTACCCTATATTTGTTTTTTCATTTCATTTTGTTTTGTCTTTTTATAAAACCAATATCAGAATACCTAAAATTGAAGCTGAGGAAATGCTTTTGTAATAAACATCCCCAAGTGTGTGGCTGGTACACACAGTCAGAACCTGGACTTGCTGAGGGCCATCTCACACATTTCTCAGGTGGTCAGAATTCCACAAACAGAGAACACCTTATCCAGCTTTCTTAGAACTGATAAAATTTTATCAGTACAATGTCATATATTGACAACCAATGTATTCAAACTTGGTGTAGACAGTATGTCACTGAATCAGCCAACAACTTCAGAGGAGGTTCCAAAAGCATTGATTGACGATCAAAGTCTAGGGACAATGTGTCAAGGGGACAGCAAGGCCAGGTTCAACCTAAAGCACACAGAACTGACCAAGGGACCACACTGAAAAGAGGCTTGCTACCCCTAACTCAGATGGGTCCTACAGGAGATAGCCTGATACTGGACTAAAGCTTCATAAAAATGGACTATCCAGTCATGTCTGAACCTTGAGTCTAGGTAAGGAAGCCAGAAACCTGGCCAAGCTGAAAAAGACAAATTAATGCTCTCAGTCATTTCAAAAATAATTGAGTAATTATTGTAATGACCTATACCTAATATCATTCTCTGGAACTGGATAAATAATAGTATGTGGTCTTGAGCTTTCTGTGTATGCAGAATGTGCATGAAATGTCTGTGAGGTGCAAGAAAGGGTGAAAGATTATGAATCCCATGGTTGTACCTTTTAAAGATCTTTCTGTCCCCTTTGCAAATCACAGAATGTTAGCTATCACCTAGAGAAGCCACCCTGGATGGGGAGCTTCTAATATATTTAGGAACTCTGGTAACCAGTGACAACCTTACATTAGGAGAACAGTTTCCAGATAGCTCTTGAAACAAAGAATTTCTACAATCAGCGTTGGTTTCTCTCTTTATTAAAATGCAATATACACTCAAACTCTTACCTATTTTAAAATTCTCAACCACAAGACACCGCAATAAAAAGATAGGAAGACGAGAGTAAAAGTGCAACCTTGTGTTTTGTCCTGTAGTCATTCTGGTTTCTACAAACAACTGGAATGAAACAAATTGAAAATTACCAGTATTTCTTACACATGTTCTAAATTTCTATTTCTAATTTTAAGTTTTTATATGCTCATTAACTGATTCCCTAGATCAACCTCATTATTGATAATGTTATTGTATGCAGACAGGAAATATTATCAGAAATACAGAACATTTGTACCTAAAAATCTATCACATGTCAAAATACATTATCACGTGTCAGTTTTGGAAATAAGAATGTTTTTGTCAAATTTTTCCTAGTTAAAAATCTTATTTTAAAAATATTTAATGCTTGAGACCTCTGGGGAGGGGCTAGAGATTGAGTTTAATCTCTAATGGCCAATGATTAAATCAAACATGCCAATAAGGACTGAGTTTAGAGGGCTTCTGGGTTAGCGAACACTTAGAGATTTGGGACGTGAAGCAACTGGTTAAGTGTGGAAGCTATGAGTCCTTACATCATACCTTGACTAGTGCATCTCTTTCATTTGGCTGTTCCTGAGTTATATCCTTTTATAACAAATTGGTGATCCAATGAGCAACAAAGGCCCAGAGAATTTAAATAACTTGTCTAAAGTCCACAAAGGATCTAACCTCCAACATTGGCCTATCAGGATCATACTCTAACCAACTGAGCTACCCATCCAGGGCTCTATCAGTCTTTAGATTCTTTGATGTTCTGCATATATTCCTTCATGAGATCTAAACATAAAAAGATTTTTGTTAGACTTCCGGCCAAGATGGAGGCATAAGCAGACACACTGTGCCTCCTCTCACAACCAAAATTAAGGACAACAAAGATTTAGAAACAAGAAAACAACCAGAACTCAGAAAATTGAACTGTTTGGAAGTCCAACAATGATTCATCCAGATTGGTAAGTGGGGGGAGTCGCGGCAGGAAAAAGCAGAGGTGCGGACCGGGCATGCAGGCAGCAGCAGCTGGCAGCCCCCAGGTGCACAGGTGGCGACTAGCAGAACCCCGACACGGGGTGGCAACTGTGCAGAACCAGTGAGGCCGCACAAGGCAGCTGGCTGACCCGGTGGTCCCATATTCATGCGCAGATAAGCCAGGCAAAGGGGAAGCGGTGGAAGGGAGTGGAATCTGAGAGTGAGCAGAGCAAGCGCCATTGCCTCCTCTCAGACCCCACCCCCACACACAGCATCACTACCCAGCGACTGGGCTGTCCTGCCCTGGGGAACACCTAGGGCTCCACCCCTTACTAACTAACAGCCGCGACTAGACAAAAAAAAAAAAAACCCAGAAATGAAAATGGCTCAAACCGGAGAACAAATCAAAGCCCCAGAGCCAATTTATCTAAGCGACGAAGAGATTGCCAACCTATCAGATGCACAATTCAAAACCCTGGTGATCAGGATGCTCACAGAATTAGTTGATTTTGCTCACAAATTAGATGAAAAAATGAAGGCTACAATAAGTGAAATGAAGAAAAATGCATGGGGAACCAACAGAGATGGGAGGAAAACTGGGACTCAAATCGATGGAGTGGACCAGAAGGAAGAAAGAAACAACCAAACAGAAAAGAAGGAAGAAACAAGAATTCAAAAAAATGAGGAGAGGCTTAGGAACCTCCAGGACATCTTTAAACGTCCCAACATCTGAATTATAGGTGTACCAGAAGGGGAAGAAGAACAACAACAAGCGGAAAAGTTATTTGAACAAATAATAAAGGAGAACTTCCCCAATCTGGCAAAGGAAATAGTCTTCCAGGAAGTCCAGGAAGCTCAGAGAGTCCCAAAGAAGTTGGACCCGAGGAGGAACACACCAAGGCACATTATAATTCCATTAGCCAAGATTAAAATGAAGGAGAGAATTCTAGAAGCAGCAAGGGATAAGGGCACAGTCACCTACAAAGGAGTTCCCATCAGACTGTCAGCTGATTTCTCAAAAGAGACCTTACAGGCAAGAAGGGTCTGGAAAGAGGTATTCCAAGTCATGAAAATCAAAGACCTACATCCAAGATTGCTCTATCCAGCAAAGCTGTCATTTAGAATGGAAGGGAAGATAAAGTGCTTCTCAGATAAGGTCGAGTTAAAGGAGTTCATCATCACCAAGCCCTTATTATATGAAATGTTAAAGGGACTTATCTAAGAAAAAGAAGATAAAAAATATGAACAGTAAAAAGACAGCAAACTCACAAGTATTAACAACCACATCTAAAACAAAAGCCAACTAAGCAAAACCACTACAACAGGAGCAGA
>PVKU01002887.1:88783-203748 GCA_004027475.1 Anoura caudifer
ACATGGAGGGTTAGCAATAGGGGAGAGGGAAGAGGAGAGAGGGGGACAAGGTACATAGAACAAGTAGCACAGATGGTGGGTAGAAAATAGACAGGGGGAGGGCAAGAATAGTGTGGGAAATGTAGAAGCTAAAGAACTTATGACACATGGGCATGAACTAAAGGGGGGAATGTGGGTGGGAGGGGGTGTGCAGGGTGGAAGGGAATGAAGGGTGGAAAATGGGACAACTGTAATAGCATAATCAATAAAATATAATTAAAAAAATAAAAAATAAAAATATTTAATGCTTAACATAAGTCACAATCTGTTCATTGTTCAGTAGAGCACTTTGAGGGCAAACTCAATATGCAGGCCTCAGTGTTGTATAGCATAATCAAAATTAGTTATTTTCTTTAAAAAATAACTTGAATCAAAAAATTAACTTGCTACTTTAATATAAAAAATGCATTAGAACCCTGGCTGGTATAGTTCAGTGGACTGAGCACGGGCCAAACAAAGTGTCACTGTTTTGATTCCCAGTCAGGGCACATGCCTGGGTTGAGGGCCAGGTCCCCACTAAAGGGCATGCAAGAGGCAACCACACATTGATGTTTCTCTCCCTCTCTTTCTCCTTCCCTTCCCCTCTCTCTAAAAATAAATAAAATAAAATCTTTAAAAAATGTATCAGAGATATGGCCTCTCTGATATTTTAGCAAAATGCTTCAATAGCAATATTGCTAACACCTCTATCAATGACTTATTTGGATAATGCCTTCATAAAATACAGTTTAGAGTTCTGGTCCTGGTAATGGCAGACAAGCTTATAACAGATTAATATTCCTACAGATAAAAATAATAAGCTTTAGAAAAAATATTTTAAAAGTACCATCATAAAACAACCAAACTCTGGCAGAAACTGAAGAGAATAAAGGAAGGATGAGATTTATATTGGTACAGTTTTGCCCTGAAAGCATAAAGCATAAACCCCAGTTTTTACTTTACAGAGTGGCTAAAATTCAAATGGAAAACAGCAATTTTGTTGGATTGAAATGTCAAAGGATTAAGTTCAAAGCTGCTGGGGGAAAAAATCTGGAAATTGAAGGAGGAAATCGCAGAAAAGAAGGAAAAACAGGGGGAGCCCTAAAACCTGTGGATAAGCTCCTCTCAAATCCTTGGCTGATTTCTAAACTCTGAATATGTGGGAAAGACTTCAAGGAACCCAGAGGAAAGCAACAGCTAGAAGGCCATAAAACTAAGCATATATGTCATTTGCTGCAGAGAATTGGGAGACTGACTTTAAAAATTTGAGTTCTGCAAAATTAGAAGGGTTTGGTATATACCTCCAACTGAAACAGACCTGTGTCCACAAGTATTAATCCAAGTCTACAGAAATTCAAGGTAATCTGTCAATAATTAAAATGGTGACTGGAAGAAAAATCAATGTTATTCAGAGGAAGATAACACAGTCAAGAGTCTCTATAACATATCAATCATAATGCACCCTATATAGTTTTTAAATGACTAGACAGGCTATATGAGTCTGAGTCTAATTGAGGAACAGAAAGCATACAGTAATTTGAACATAGAAGTTTAATATAAGGAATTATTAAATTATGATAGAAGAGTAATTATAAAGTTATAAAGAGACCTCTAAAAGGGGGCTCTAAAGAGAACTACTCTGAGATTGAGACAGTACTCAAGGAAGAACAAAATTGGAGGGGGGTTCCCTTCCCAAGACTAGGGTTCAGGCCTCATTGGGGAAGGTATGGTTGTATGGCAATGGATGGCAGAGGAGTCCAGTGGGTTGCTCACTCCAGAGCTGGTCTGGGTCACAAGGCAGCTGGAAGCAACCTTCCAGTGCACAAGTGAGCTGAGACTGGCAGGTGGGTACACAGAGGGAGACAGAGTGTTAGGAGCCTACTTGCTGGCCAAGTGATGCAGCCTGAGATGTGCAGTGTCCATGTCTTAGAAAACAATTATCTGGTGTACAAGCAAGCCAAGGCAGAGTCAGAGCACCACTCCTACCTAGCACAGGGGCTGAAGCATAGTGGTATCTGCATCAGGAAGACAATAGGAAACAATTCTTTGGGATGTAGGCAAATTGAGACTAGGGGCACCTGTACAAAAGGAATAGAGGCACCTTTCCCAGTATAAGTCATTAAGTATGCCATTGTCCACATAAGGAAGGCTTCATCATGAAGGTCACCAGGCCTGAGATAGAACTGACAGGTCATGAAAGGACTGTTTGGTTTAGGCATGTGCTTGGGGCAGTATACCAATGGATGTTCCCACACATGTACACACTGATGGAGACTGAAGCATGAGCAATGGGAAATGATCAAGAATATCGGAATAAGGAAGAAATGTGTCCTTCCTCCTGCAAGATGTTTCCAGCCTCCTCCACTGATAAAACTTAACATCATGTTCACTATATAGAAGGAATGCTTAAATAGCCAATACCTTTTAACTGAGCAGGTACTGAAGGGTAAATTTGGAATTAAGAGATAATAAATTGATAACAGGCACAATTCCAAAAAAAAAAAAAAACAAGAAAATGTTATCTGAAGCTAAAAGGAAAAGCCTTCAGTAGAAATCAACCCTTGTATTAAATATTGGCATTAGCAGACAAAGACTTTGCAACAGCTATTATAAGTACATTCAAAGGCTTAAAGGAAAAGATTATGTAACAATTGAATAGATGAAAAATGCCAGGAAAGAAATGGGCACCATAAGAAAAAATAACCAATGGAAATTTTAGATCTGGAAATAAAATATCAGAAATTAAAATAAATTACTTAACAGCATATTAAAAGGAGAAGAAAGAGTTGATAAACTTGAAGACAGGTCAGTAGAAATGATTAAATCTAAGGAGAGAGAAAGAAAAGATTTAAAAATTAAACAGAGCCTCAGCAGCCTACGGGACAATATCAAGAAGTCTAACACATGGTAACTGGAATTTAAGGAGGAGAAAAGATAAAAAATAGGGCAGAAAAAATATATTTAAAGAAATAATAGTGAAAAATATCAAATTAGAGACCCAAGAGTCTCAGCAAACTCCAAGCAGATACTATAAGGAAACCACACCTAGCAAAATTATAATCAAACTCCTGAAAACCAAAGATAGAAAATCTTGAAATCAGCTAGAGGAAAGAATATATGTCACTCGGGAGAAAAATAACACAAATGATGGATCGTTTTTCTGGCCCCCAGAAAAAATGGAGGCCAGAAGACAATGAAATGACATTTTAAAGTGCTGAAAGAAAACAAAAACTGTCAACCCAGACATTTTTATTAACAAAAGCTGAGAGAATTTGGCATAAATAGATTTGTTCTACAAAAATGATTAATACAAATTCTCTGGCTGCAGTGAAGCAGCACCAAATGGAAATTTAAATTGATAGGAAGAAATTAAGAGCACTAGAAATACTAAATATTTGAATTAATACAAAAAATCTTTTTTTCTCTTAGGTTATTTAAAGAACAATTGATTGCTTAAAACAAAAGTTTACAACACTGTATTGTGAGGTTTACCACCTACATAAATGTAAAATATATGACAATAATAGCACAAAGGATGGGGTGGCATAAATAAAATTATACTGTGGCAAATTCTTCTATTTTTTTCTAAGATTTTATTTATTTATTTTTAAAGAGAGGGGAAAGGAAGGAGAAAGAGAGAAACCTTGATGTGCAAGAGATACTTTGATCAGTTGCCTCTCACATGCCCCCACGTGAGGACCTGGCTTGCAACCAAGGCATGTGCCCTGGCTGGGAACTGAACTGGTGACCTTTCTGTTCACAGGCTGGCACCCAACCCACTGAGCCATACCATCCTGGGCAAATTATTCTATTTTGAATGAAACGAGACAATGTTAAGTCTACTAGACTGTCATAAATTAAGATTCAGATTATACTCTTTAGACAAAGCAACAAAAAAATCATAAAGAGATATATCTGAAAAATGGAGGAATCTAAATGAAATACTCAAATATATTTGATAGCTCTTACAAAGCCAGAAGAGGAGCATGTAGAAAACAAATAGCAAAATGTTGACTAAATCCAAAAGTTACATTAAATTTAGATGGATTATACAATCCAATTTAGCCAGATTTTGGATTTTAAAAAGGGAAGACCCACCCTAGCTAGTGTGCCTCAATTGGTTGGATTGTCATCCCATAAACTAATAGGTCATGGGTTCGATTCCTGGTCAAGGCACATACCTAGGTTTCTGGTTCAGTCTGCAGTCGGGGTACGTACAAGAGGCAACTAATTGATATTTCTCTCTCACAGCAATGCATTTCTCCCTCTCTCTCTTCCTCCCTTCCCCTCTCTCTAAACCAGTAAGCTGGGTGAAAATTTAAAAAATAAAATTAAAAAAACA
The DNA here is from genome assembly GCA_004027475.1 of Anoura caudifer. Taxonomy (NCBI): domain Eukaryota; kingdom Metazoa; phylum Chordata; class Mammalia; order Chiroptera; family Phyllostomidae; genus Anoura; species Anoura caudifer. Next base: position 93,144 of record PVKU01002887.1, read on the forward strand.
GGCCTGCAATGTGGGTGTTTAAATTTAAAAAAGCAGGACCCAGCTATATGCTCTCTACAAAAGATAGGTTAACATACAGTTATGTCTGAATAGATATTTCCTAACATCTATGCAATAAAATTGGAAGCATTCCTGGTTTTAGCTAAATATATTTTAGATATTTGGAGTTCAATTAAACTGCTACAGTTTCCTCAAAAGAATTTGAGGATCTCATGAAATCCTCAAATCTCATTTCTCAAAACTTGTTTCCGCTGCCACCAATTAATTATTTGTTCACACAATTTCCCACTTCCTCTATATGTGCATGCATTAAAATGTTGTGTTTAAACTTCAGACATGATCTAATATCTAAAACCACTTTTAAGCATATACAATTATGGTTTGAAATTCTAATAATCTTTAATGAAGACAGAAATGATCAGTTAAATATGCAAATCACTGGCCTGAGATCAAATGTTCCTCAGTGGCACTTCCTGCTCATTTAGCGGCCATATGCAGTGGTTAGAGGCCGCTGGCATCTTCATGGGAAGAAGTAGCCCAACCCACCTTGCTCTGACCCCTGTCTCTTCTAACTGGCAGTGAGACCTGAGAAAAGTTATCCAACTTTTGTTTTACTTGCTTGTTCCCTCTTATGTTTAGGAGTTGACTGGAAGCCAGACTGCTTAGGTTCTAATAAAACCACTTCCTTCTAACTAGGTAACTTCAGGCAGGTTGCTTAACTCTCTATGCCTTCACTTCCTCGTCTGTAAAAATGAGTACAATAATGGCTCCGAGAGCACTAAGAGTAAGTCCTGGTACATAGAAAGCATTATGTAACTGTTTTTTAAATAAAATAAACACCTTCTTCACTGGGTTCTTATAATGATTAAGATAATTTAAATAAATCACCTACTGTTATGTCTAACAAATAGTAAGCACTCAACAGTACTTGCTATTCCTGTTACAGGAGGTGCTGTGGGTGAAGGAACAAAACGTTAGCAATTGTCTTACTAGTACACTTTCTGTCTTGCACTGGGGGGAAATCTTTGTTTGCTAATTAGTAATGAGAGTTGACAACCTTTATGCATTTTTTCTCTTCATAGACTATACAATCCAATACAAAAGTGGTGGTAAGGGCAAATTTGTTTACACAGAGATCCCCTAAGAAATTAAGGAACATGTGTGTGGGAAGGGGTTGGGGAAGAAGTAATGATAAGAGATATAACGTTGTAACTGTGAAGACTGTTTAAAGCTGATGAAAATGTTAATAAAGAAATAAAGCTTTAGAAATTGCTACCTCTGGACTGGGTATAACTAATGCAGGAGGAAAGCAAGCTTTCAAAGACATTGGTGGACAGACTGGCAGCAACAGTATTGCTTGAGAGCTTGTCAGAAGTGCAGCATCGTGGGCCCTTCCAGAATCAGAATTAGCTAGACCTCCAGTTGATTTTCATGTAAATTAAAATTTGAGAAGCACAGTTGTAGAATACTTTTACCATCCCTGGAGTTTATTTTGAATATACTACATTAATAATATTAAGATTTGTGTAATACTATTCCTTTTTAGAGTGAAACATTTTTTCTCTAAAGATGCAACTTTAAAACTGGGCTGTATGCATGACTTTATTATATCCTGGGAGCAAACTTTTCTAATCAAAAGCCATTTGCAGTTTTATAAAGTTGCCAAGCAGGTTTTATAGTATATGTCACTGGCATTTCTCAGTTTCATTACATGAGGATTCCACGTTTTTTAAAAAGTCACCTCTGAATCACTAGAGCTCAGAATTTCATCATTTTTCACAGTTCACCCTTTCTCTGCCTGAAGAAATGAAAGATGAAAACAGGTCCCTGATTCAGGCTTCTTCTGTTCTAATGAAGTCACAGCTCAGCAACTTTAAAAATAGCATGTTTCAGGCTAAATATTTTATTTGGATGTATCTAAAAAGCTAAAGTATTTCTATTGAAACTCCCTGTGAGAAAACATTCTAGATATGAAACATATGCTTTTGGTCATTTCAGTTAAAGACTAATATTTGCACAGGGCAGGGAGGCGCATGGTGATAATTGTGTTGTTCTAAGCAGAGTATTTCCTAGATGTGGTATTCCTGAGGAATTGGGTGGAAGTATTCACCCACTAACATGATTTAAAGATTCCCAACATATCAGGGAATATGTCTACATGCAAATAGACAAAACTTACCTTTTCACTTCCTCTTTGTTTTTATTTCTGAGAATAGAGGAGGGAGAGAGCGTGGGTGGGGTAGGACACTCTAAAAGCTCAGTATCCGGGGAGATGTGTCTGAGGAGAGTCAAGGGAGACAGGAGTATCAGCCCAACTATTTCTCAGGAGGGGTGATTAGCACCAATGGATCTTTCATACAATCTCCTGGCCCAGAGGGAAGATGACGTATGGACCTGCCATTGAATTTGGTGTGGCAGTTAGGGCATCTAGTCCCCACCTTTAGCAGAGTGAGGGGTCTGAAAATTATACCCTCTGTGCAGAGCACTGGAGCTCAAGAACTTGTGATCATACCTTAGGCTGCCAACCCTGTCTGCACTATTAGAATCACCTGGGGAGTTTTAATTAAAAGTTATTGATGCCCAAGTTTCATCCCAAACATTCTGATTTAATTGTTCTTAGGTACAACCTGGGCATTGAGATGTTTTAAAGTGACCCTGATGACCAATGTACAGTCTCAGGGACTCTTAGGACTCACTCCCCTCTCTCTTCCTCATGACACCCCCTCCTGTCCTGTTCCAGCTCCTCTGGTCTTTCGATTCCTTCTCTCCCTCCCCAGAGTTGCCATCCAGCAACTTTCCACCAGTGAGTCCTTTAGCCTGGTGAGTACAAGGTTTGGTTGGACTTAAGAGAAGCTGATGTTAGTAGCTTAACCAAATGGAAGTTTATTTATCCAATGTAACAAGAGTCTGGTGTAGGCAGTGCAAGCACAATCTGAGCAAGGGAGAGGACAGGTTAAAGGCAGAAAGCTTGGGCCAAATAAACAGTCCTTTTTTTAAAGTATCAGAAAGTAGCTCTTCATGAAATAACTTCCGTTTCAGCTCATTGGCCAATGGATTAGATGATCACGATAGCTGGAAGGGCTCTTTAAAAAAAAAAAATCCTCACCTGAGGACATTTTCTCATTGCTTTTAGAGATGGAGGAAGGAAGTGGTGGGAAGGGTGGAGAAGAGGAGGGGGTGAAAGAGAGAGAGAGATCAATTGGCTGATCAATCCTGTGTGCCCCATGCCTGACCAGGGATTGAACCCACAATCTGGGTGTGTGCCCTGACTGGGAATTGAACCTGTGAACTTTTGGTTTACGGAACAAGACTCTAACCAATGAAGCCACACCAGCCAGGGCTGGAAGGGCATTTTTGGAAGCAATTTAAAATTGTATGTATTTTCTCTACCCTCCACCCCCAAGCAAATTTATGATTGCTAGCAAGGAAGAACAATAGATATTGGGTAGACAAACCAGCAATATCTAGCACATTTGATTAAGTGCATATTTTATACTTTAAATCTTGCTGTTAGGCATTTGCATGCCTTTGAAAGTTCATCACCATACAAATCCTAACTAAATTTTCTTTTGATTATTGTTTCTCAACCTACTTGACTTTTCAGTAAAAACAGATAACTTATGTACATCCATTTGATGGACTACTGCAATCATTACAAATAACAAATGTATGGAAAAAGATTTGCACAAGCACTTCACCAAAAAAAATCACCCAAATGACTAACGAACATATGAAAAAGATACACACTTTTGTCATTGGAAATATGCAAATTTAAAGCATAAAAATTACTATTACATTTCCAGCAAAATGTTTAAAATTAAAAAGAACGATAATACCAAATGGTGGTGAGGATGTGGAGCTACTGAAACATTTGTGCATTGCTGGTGCCAGGGTAAAATGGTATAATCTCTTTGGAATGTTGTTTGGTCATATCTATGAAACCTGAACTTAAGAGCTAGCAACCCTACTCATAGGTGTTTGCTTACCTCTGTTCACCAAAATAAATGCAAAAACTTGTTTATATTCATAATAGCAAAAACCTAGAAACTAACCAATTATGCACCAGGAGTAAAAATAACAAATAAATTATGGTATAGTTATGCAATTGAATACTATACAGCCATGAGAATAAGCAAAATAAAATTACGTGCAATAATTTCGGTCACTCTTAAAAACATTTGAGCAAAAAAACCCAGATACTGTCACAAGAGTTACTGTGTGAGTCTATTTGCATAAATTTCAAAAATAGACAAAATTATCCTATGATTTCTAGGAAGTCAGAAAAGTAGTTCAAATTCTGAGAGTAGTGACTTAAAATGGGCAAAAAGACTCCTGGGTTCCTAATAGTGTCCTGTTTCTTGATACAGATGCTGGTTAATTAGATAAATTCACTTTGAAAATTCATCAAGGTATATGTTTGTGATTGGTTCACTTTTCTATGTCTGTTATGCTGCAGAAAAAAAAGAACAAAAAATTACAAGCATACACTGCTGTTATAATGAGGGCATACCATCTTTTGACTAGGGCCAATTCTATCCAACAGTGCTTGGATCCCAGGCTTTTTTTCCCTTTAATATTTCAGAGCCCTGACATACTATTTATCTTGCTTTTCTCTTACATCTTTAACATCTCCTTCTCCACTAGGGCCACCCCATGAGCATTTGCTCTCCAAGTAAAACAATCACCACCATCACCAGCACCACTCACCCTCCTTTATCCAAATGTTCCCCTTAGTTATTATTCTCTATTCTCTCCTTATACCATCAGCATTTCTTAATGAAAGATGTTTTAACTCCCTGACTTCCATATTCTTTTCCTTTATCCACTTCAACTTGGTTTACTTCCCCACCATTCACCTAAATCTGTGTTTGCCAAGTTTCTAAAACAACTTCCGTGTGGCTAATCCAATGAACACCTTCGACCCCTGTTATTTGATTTCTCAGCATTATTTGCTACTCTTAACCATTTCTGCCAGATGGAAAAACTCCTTGGGCATTTATGACCTACTGTCTTCTGATTTCCCACCTAACTTCTGTGGCCAGTCATTCTGTTTTCATTGTGAACTTCATTTCCTCTACTCACTTTTGAAATGCTGCCTTGGGTTCAGACCTCTCTTCTGAACTAGAGCTGTGCATCTGACTGCCAAGCAACATTTTCACTAAATGTCTCACAAGCATTAAAAGTCAACTAAGCTTAACATCTCCCTCAATGTTCATCTTCCTGTACTCCTTGTCTCAGTAAATAGCACCAACTAGTACCCAAGCCTGGAGCTCATGTTCAATTCATAATTATTGAATAAAACACAGAAGATGCAAAATTGTGGGCATGGTTTCTGTTTCTGGGATCATGGTGGACTAGATATTGTGGGAGAATTGTCCTGCTGCAAACGGCTAGATACTGAATCAAAAACATTTTTTATGTTTTTCTTGGTTCTCAGAAAATAGAAAAATCTTCAAAGAATCCTCTTTGCTACCAAATGAAGAGAACTAAATCTTGAGCAGAAACTAAAGCAGGAGTCTGTGTACAAGCTAAAGAGATAGGGTTGGTCTGAGTGCAAATGCCAACAGTAGCTCTGTGTGAGGAGGTGAATCACATACTCCTGCATTTTGGGGACACCTTTGAAATGATTAAAGTGGTCCCAGGTTGCTAGCACTTCTGGGCACATAGCAGAAGCAGATGTAAATCATGTTTAAAACAAAGTGTTCTCAATTTAAGCCATGAGAATGCCCACGTATTATAATCCAGGAAATATAAATTTACAATCTATGATCACCAAGTATACAAGGATGTAAGCTGCCATTGGGTGAGAGAGATAATACAACTTTGGGTGAGATAACACAATTGGGTGAGAAAACACCTAAGAAATAACTTTCTTAGGTATTGGGATTGTCAGATAGTGTGTAGAATAACCAGGTAAGAAATGTTGCAAGAAATAAAGTATAGAACCACAAAAACAGGCAAGCTGTAAGAGACTATCAGGAATAATAAAAAAGATCTGCATATCAATTAAATGGCAATTCTAAAATAAATAATTTTTAGAAATAAAAAAGAAAAACTCAATGTATGGGGTTTAGCAATTGATGCAACACAATGGAAAAGTGAACTGGAACATTTGGCTGAAGAAATTACCCAGAATGCAGCACAGAGAGGTAAGAAGATGGCAAATATAAAAAGAAACTAAGAAATATAGAGAACAGATGAGGAAAAGAAATATTTATTCTGAACCCTAAAAAAAGGCAGTAGAAAGAGTTGAGGAATGAAATAATTGAAGAGCTAATGATTGATAAATTTCCAGAAGTGATCACAGGTATAAATCTATTTCTCCAAGTAGAGTAAAAGAAACCCAGGAATAGATACAACATAGTGAAACTATAAACAGCAAAAGACAAAAAGATTCCAAAAGAAGCCAGAGAAGAACAGATCATCCATAAACCTACAATAGCAATGATGAAAATCAGAACAAATGGAATAGTCAAAATATCAGTATAGTACTGTAGACCCAACCTAATTTAAAGAATGAAAGTGACATAAAGCATTTTCAGATAAACAAAAATAGTTTACCACCAAGAGACCGCCATTAAAATAACTTCTAAAGATTTACTTTAAGAAGAGGGACAGAATCATAGAATGGTGGTGTGAGATATAAGATGGAATGATAAGTAAATAAAATAGCAAATGTATATGTATATGTATAAACAAACATCTGTGTAAATAGCCTGGAGAGGGGTGACCAGATTTAGTGTCCTGAGGTCCTTGGATTGTATGAAGGGTAAGTTTAAGATATTAATTTAAGCCCTGGCTGGTGTAGCTCAGTGGATTGAGCTGGGCCTCAAAGAGTCAGGGGTTCAATTCCCAGTCAGGGCACATGCCTGGGTTGTAGGCCAGGTCCCCAGTAGGGGACACATGAGAGGCAACCACACAATAATGCTTCTCTCCCTCTCTTTCTCCCTCCCTTCCCTTCTCTCTAAAAAAATGAATAAAATCTGTTTTAAAAGATATTAATTTAAAGCTTCATCTATTACATATGCATGGTAAATTTCAAAGGTAACACTAAAAGAATAGAAATTGAACACATAAATTTCACATGTATGAAAAAGAATAGATTACCTGTTATTTGAAGAGCCAAAATCTAGCTATGTGAAGTTCACAACAGACATCTAAAATTAAAGAAGAAGGAAAAGGATTGGGGGAGAGAGAGAGAGAAAGGAGGAGAAAGAGGAGGAATAGGAGGGGAAGGACAGGAGAAAGAGATAGGAATGAGAAAAGATATATCAGATAAATATCAATAAAAAGAGAACTGGCACAGTTACTTTAATTTTTCACCAAACAGATTTAAGACAAAAAGCAGTATTGGTGATAAAGAGGGCCACTACTTAACATAAAGATTAAAATCATCACAAAGAAAATAAAATAATTATACCTTGTATGTGCCTAATTAAATAATCTCATATCATAAGAAACAAAAATTCAGAGTTTAAAGGTAAAATGAACAAATCCAGAATTGAAGGTACTTCTTGTTTTTTTAATGTAAAAATCATAAATGAAAGTGAGTACAAAACTGCTAATAAATACATTATCTATCAACAATTGAATGTAAAAGATAAAATAAGGAAAGAGGCAGAACAAAAACAGAATCATAGATAGAGAGAATATTTTGACAGTTGCCAGATGGGAGGGGGGTTGGGGGCATTGGTGAAAAAGGTGAAAGGATTAAAAAGTACAAATTGGTTGTTACAGAATAGTCATGGGGATGTAAAGTACAGCATAGGGAATATAGTTAATAATATTCTAACAACTATGTATGGTGTCAGATGGGTAGAGATTTATTTTTGGGATGATTACTTAGTAAGTTAGGTAGTGTCTAATCACTGGGGTGTACAGCTGAAACTAATAAAATAAGGTATGTCAACTATAATAGAAAAATAATGATTTTAAAATGGGGGAAAGTGTGAGTGAATACATTCACAAGATAACATTTGTATTGCTTGTGGGATTAAATATAATTTTTCTCCATTTATAAACTTTTTCTTGATTGTAAGAATTTCTATAATTAAAACTTTTTTTCAAAAATGAAGTATGGAGGTGAAAAATTTAGTTAAATGAGGACAGAGGGTGGGCTTAGTTAATTATGGATTTACTATATTTTGGGTAATTATAGGCTACAGTTTAGTTCCTACCTCAATGTTTCTTAGTTTGAATACATTTTAACAATTACAACTTAACTTCGTTTCTTTGTATTTTGCTTAAATGTCAAATGATTTACCCACCAAATGATTTACTCTTGAACTTAAATGGCTCAAGCATCCTCCACTGACACATTAAAGAATCTGATTTACCACATAGTTTCTGTTTCAAAAATAAAAATAAAAGAATTTTGAAACAAATGCACAATAATGCACTCCAAATTTAAATGTGCTATTATTGATTGTTAATGGCTACATCATTCTGGATAACTATCTGTTTCTGCCCAGCCATTGCTATTAACACTGTAGAGATCAGGTACCCTCAAAAAAAGTGAGAAAGATACAAATTGGTAATTCTTTTTCTCATATTGATACTCCCTTGCACTTAATTTTTATTGCTATTCCTAAAACTGTATTCTACCTTTATTTAAGCCTTTTGAAACATAGTGTGGTAAGCAATAATTGTATGAAATAGGAACATATCTTTGTATATAAATAGAAAATAAAGCAAAATGTTAGGAAGCTGGTTCTAAAGAAAATAGCCACAACACTATTTTATAATAGTAATGAAAACAGAGACTCTCTTTGAGTATATTATCTAAAAACCTAAACTGTAAAACCTAGTTAGTCTATTATACAGAATATATTTTTCATAGTTTAAATTTTACTATGTTGAGAAAGTAAAACAGTAATTTTAGAATGCATTATTACATTTTGAAAAATATAGAAAAATGATAAAAATTTTAAATTCTTATAAATGTTTTGCCCAATAGATGTATTTTACAATCTTTTGAGATTTGAATATCCAGAACATTCAGGTAGTATAATGCTTTTTGTTTAAAGACAACAAAGAATAAGAATGGAATGCAATTATTTCCAACTCTTTGATATAACAATAACAAATAGTCTAGAAATCTTAAAAACTTAAGAGTAGATTAATAAATAAAACTGAATTTCAGTATACCTCTTTAAATTATTTTATTATTTTTCTTTCTTCTCATTATTGGTGTTTACTGTTTAAATTTACCAAAAACACAAATCATTAACTGTAGTTTGACAAAATCTCACAAAGTGAGCATATCCATGTTATCAGCACACTGTAACATTAACCTTTAAGATGATAAATTGCTAAACTTGAAGGATTAAAACCATCAACAACCACTACAAAAAGGCGGAGTAGTAAAGAACTAGTATGTGTAACTAAATCAGGTAGGAGGCCCACTTGAGATGAAACAATTTGGGGCAGGCATTTTATACCACATAGGTTTTCCAAATCATCTGAATATTGACACAATGTGTCTTCCTGATAGGTTCCTGACTGGGGGGGGGGGGGCGGTCCTAGTGTGTCCCTCACTCAGGAGTAGTTCATTTCAAAGCAAACAGCTGAAAAAAAAAATCGAAACTTCAGAACCAATTAGATGGCTTAGCAACAGTTTTTCTTCTTTCTTAAACTACCTTCGTGTAATTATCCTCTCACAAACTGTGACCTTACACGATAACTTTAAAGGTGAAATGCTTTTAGAAGTTTTAAAGGCTTTTAGTTTTTTCCCTTGATAAGCAGATTTCTGCTCACTTAAAATTGGAATTGTAGGACATCTCATTCCTTGTCTGGTTATAGAGCCCAGAGGTTACTAAAGATGATGCGAGATTCATGGGGACTATACCTACCGTTTACCTTGTAAATTTTTTTAAAGCCATTTTCAGGTTTGGGTCCCGAAATTGTTTTATTCTTCGAGAGCAAAAATATTACTGGGTCCATTCAGTGAACTACTTCTTAGATTTTTTAATTCTTTGTATGTTCAGCGATTTCTTCGACCCACCAATAACTTTCCCAATTAACAAAAAATAGTTTACACCGGTCGCTTTTTGTTCGGAATTCACAAGCAGTTTAACTACACACGATTAGCAACATTAAGTAGAGAAGGGTGGAGGGTTCTTCTATTCAAAGATTCCACAGACCGCGGGGGTCCCTGATACCCAAATGAGGCAACAATGAAAAATCCAAAAAACTCAGAAACGTTCCTGTAAGTCGACGCCTGCTCTGATTGCAGGTTGCAGGAGCACGCCCGCTCAGCTGCCTTTGTGGCCGTAGGGTAGAGGGATCCAGGGAAGATGGTCCCACTGGGGACGCCTGAGATGAGAGTGGGCGACTGTCACGAGCCACCCCCACCACGTACAGAAGTAAACGCTCCGCATCCCGTCACTAGGGTAACTCTGCAATCCGACACCTAAGCTCAAAATACCGCATTTCAAACCACCGCACTCAAAAGAGACGCAGCACTGCACGGCCGCGGGGACTCCGAGGCTTCCTAGACACCGCTATCCCACGGATGCCTAACGCGACGTGGGAGACGCCCTCTCCCCCGGCCCCCGGTCCGAGACTGGGCAACCCCCGACAACCGGTCGCGCCGGGACTTCGCTCTCGGCACGTGGCGGCAGTGATTGTCCCCGAGCGGTATCCCTCCGCGCCCCCGCCTCAGTCTCCCTCTCCTTTCCCGGGACCCTCCGAGTCGGGGCGCCGCGGAAGGATCGCACGCACGCGCGCACGTCCCTCCGTGGCCGCAGAGAATCGGGGGCGCCGCGGTGGAAAGCAGTTGCTGCCACTGCCGCTGCGGGTGCCAGCACTTCTGCTTCTCAGCTTTCCGGAGCTGGTTAGTCAGCACCGCGGCTGCGGGCGAACAGCCGGTTCCGCGCGCTCCGAGGTTCGTCCCTCACCGCTGTCCCCGCGTCCTCCCACCGCAGCTCCTCGGGGAGGGGGGGCGGTCGGTGCCTGCGCAGAGCCGCCTCCTCCCCGCCCCCGCCCCGCCTCCCCCCTCCGCCGCCGCCCGCTACTGCCGCCGCTGCTGCGCCTGCTGCTCCTCGCCGTCCCCGCTGCAGTGCGAAGGGCTCGAAGATGGCCGGTTGGCAGAGCTACGTGGATAACCTGATGTGCGATGGCTGCTGCCAGGAGGCCGCCATTGTCGGCTACTGCGACGCCAAATACGTCTGGGCAGCCACGGCTGGGGGCGTCTTCCAGAGCATTACGGTGAGGACCGGGGGCGGCGCGGGTTCCAGTCCCCGGACAGGAGCGGTGCCGGCCGGCTCTGGGGGCACCGCAGCGCGGGCCCGGGGTGCAGAGGGCCGCGCCGGCAGGTGTGCCAGGCGGCCGGCGCCGAGGATGCGGGTGCCAGGCTGGCCGGGAGGCCGAGGCCCGGGGACGCCCCCTTGCTCGGGGCTGCGCTGACAGGCGGGGGCGGCGGCCGGGCTCCCCGTGTTCACAGAGCTGGTCCGAATGAAGCTGGGGGAGGGGGCACGCACCAGCTGGGGCGGGTGGGGGCACCTTTTTTCCCCTCTTGCGTCTGGCTCAGGTACCCTGGAAGCTCTGAGGTTTGCTTTGCATGTCCCGGGATGGAAGCGAGGGCCTGAGGGGCCGGGCCAGGCGGGGGTCCTCTGGCGGCGGCGGTGGCTACCTCTGGCCCCGCTTACAGACAGCGCGCCTCCCGCGCCGCGGGCAGTGGGAGGCGGCGGCTGCCCGGCCCCCGGGATCCTCGCAGCGACTTTGCGTAGGCTTGCCCGTGTCCAGGCCTGTGGGGCTTCCGAGGAATGTGCGCCGAAAACGTACGTGGATTCGTGAATCTCGACTTCAGCTCTGGCTCCATAGGATTTTTTTTTTTTTTAATTCTCCAAGATGGCGAACTGCCATTGATTTCTTTCCTCCTACTATGGAGACTCATCGATATACCGTTATCCCCAATTACGCAACAAACCTCCAAAAAAAGGGATGCTTTTATGGGGTTTTCTGTAATCTGTGAACACCAAAGGGACACTTCACTTCTCCAAGTCCCTCCCTCTTTCGTGATGGTAGTAAGGAACTAATGCAGATTTATGCTTCACAGTGCCTGATTTTGTGACCTGATGGTTTTAACTTGGTTGCCACATGGGTGGGGAATAATTGTCACTAAGCCTTCAGTGCTACTTTATTTTATTGTTTTGTCTCTTTCTGCACAAGGCTTTTTCTAAAATTGTGACGATTGTGTCAAATATAAGACCATTCCCTTAATTTCTCAGCCTCACGCTCTCTTTTCTATCAAATGCCAAAATTCATGCCCCCCCCTGTTAGGGTGCTGCTAAGTACTACTAAACATGGTTTGAGATCTGACTGTGTAGAACTCAGTTCCTGATGCTAGTACTTTAAGGTCTCCCATAACCGCAGGACACTACAGCTCTTACAGAGAATTGGCATCTGGCGATCAACTTTTTTTCTTCAGTCCCCTTGTTTTTTGTGTGTGAGTTCTCACTGTCTAGCTGGGAAGATTGCAGGAGTGTACTTGGGAATGGCTGGGGCCTGCTATGACTCTGCAGTTCTGATGGGGGCGACGCCTTCCTTCATATTCATGGAATGTTGGAATGCACGTTTTCTCCTTTCCGGTTCTGGTGGCTACCTCAGTTTCTTTCCAAAGCCCCGCTCCATTTTCTCTGTTCTTTTACCATGGCCTGCTGCAGTACCAACGAAAGAATCCTCTTTGCATTTGCCAAAATGAAAACTGATTACTCACGTGGGAGGGGATGGGAAGTTGGAGAGAAAAAGGAGTAGTGGCTGGAAAAATAGGAGGGAAATACGAATTTGGGAAAGCACTGAGGTCTAGGGTTTTTGAAGTTCATGCTGTGGGGAGATGTCAGGCCATTTGAAGCAGAGTAGACGTGAACAGAGACCTACTAAGCAGGAAGACTTTCAAACAACTTTAAATTCAGTGCAACATGACTGACTGTAATGTAACTGAATATGATAGACAAGTTGTTGCTGTTAGTTTATAGGTGAGTCTTTACTATTACATAAGCACTTCACATCCCACCTGACTTGATACAGTTTATAAATAACTTTTTGTAGTTTCTCTAATGTCAACTACTAACTGTTTAGAGCTTCTGAACTAATTTGGTCTTTAGTTAGCAGACTACAGTGTGAACTGTGAAATCTAATTAACTGATATAAAACATGTAATCATGTAGGAATAAGTGTTTAGAAAAGACTGAAACTTGATTTTATATTATTGAAATGTTGATGTCTTGCACTGGTAGTAAAAACTTAGCACACAGTCTTTCCTGTTATATTGAGGCCTGAAGGAATTAACTACAACTTGATTTTTTTTTCCTTTTTCTTTTTTGGGGGGCAGCCAGTAGAAATAGATATGATTGTAGGAAAAGACCGGGAAGGTTTCTTTACCAACGGTTTGACTCTTGGAGCAAAGAAGTGCTCAGTGATCAGAGATAGTCTATATGTCGATGGTGACTGCACAATGGACATCCGGACAAAGAGTCAAGGTGGGGAGCCAACATACAACGTTGCAGTGGGCAGAGCTGGTAGAGGTAAGCAGTGCAGTCTTTTGGTTAAAAGTTGCATGCCACATTACAACTTGTTAAGCGGTTTCTTTAACATTTTGAATAAAAGTGTTAGTCCATAATGGCTATTAAGGTGGTTTTTGTGAACTGCCCAGCACTGAAGGGAGGCACTGCTTTAAATTTACTTACTGTACAGCAGCTGCATGTACAGCCTAGCCTCTGAGATCCTGGCTTTATTTTAAAATAGAATATTCATATCTACTCCCCAGTTTTGGCTTTAGTAATTGAAAATCTAAATTTGTCCCTTAAACTGCTTGACATGTCCAATGGTAATCTTACGGTGTATCCAGATTGTTAAATCACTCTAACTGTTTGGTTACTTTAGTCCCTTTATGACATAAAGTTGATGTCTTTGACCTTTGGATCTCTTCCTTTTCTTTCTTGCTTACATTTTAATCTGTCATTGCTCAGCATAAAAATGGAAAAATTAACATTGACTCATTTTTTTCTGTTAGGAACATTGCTGGGAAAGAGAGAAATGATTAGAATAAGGGTTGTAGAGTAAGTTGTCCCTTTATTAAAATATTTTCAAAGACTAAGTGTTTGTGATTTAGACTTGAAATACAGGAAATTGTATTTTATTTATACAGTTGATCAAGAAATTGTGGTGTTTCCTGACTGTTGTCAACGTTGCAGAAAATCTTACTGCACTAAATGTCTCTCTCACTACTTTTTCAAAACTTTCAAAATTGAGGTTTGATATGCATTTGCTTAATTTATAAGTATATTTAAATATGCTAACCTGTGTAAATATTTTGTGAATAAAGAGGGTTTGTGTAGTCTCATACAGCAGACTTGGCACATATAAGTAAGACCAAATCTACCATGTGAAGGAACTTGAAGCTTTTCTGAGCCGTAATTTACTGTAATGGTCCTAACTCCTTGTGATTGTTCTAATGGTCACTCTTACTCTAATGTGAATTGATGAGTATGAGAATTTCTTTATAGGAAAATTAGGTGGTAGAAATAATAGACAAATCTCTAAATATCAGCAGAGCTCAGATAAATGTTAAGCATCAAATGTGTGACATAAAACCAGAATGAGATTTTCATACCATATAGTGCTGCTGACATCTAGTGGCAGTGAAGATAAAATCTGACATACATATATTTTGGGGATAGATCTTTGAACTGCATCATAGAAGAACCTGTTGTTGGAAATAGTAAATCTGTTTCAGGATTTTACACTCAATTGAAAACAAAGCTAGAACATTAAGGATATCAGTAATCATAACATTTAAGTACTTTTAATTTGGCCTTTCCTGAATAGCACTGAAAATACTATTTGAAAATTTGGTCTTGGTTTTCCTCTGGAAGTAATAGACACATTTAGCCTCACTGGTAGGACTTAATAATTTATACTTAATCAAGACTGTTAAATTGGGAGAATTTTTAAAAGTAATCACCTAAGTTTTTTAAGTTTCTATTTTTGGGGCCAGTCTAATATGTATGTCATACTAACCAGAGGTTTTTGCCCTAAAATGGAAGATAAATGATCACACTTCTCCACCTTCACCCCACCACCCAGCTAGTATAAAGATATTTTTATAGAGTACTTCAGCTGCATTGATTGGACTTTCCAGATGCAGTTAATAATTACAGTTTTTCACATATAATTAGTTTGAAAATTCTCCTTTTTGGAGACCTAGTTGACTTCAGTGCTTGACAGTTCATAGAAAACTAACTTAATGTTAACTTATTAATCGGGGTTCTGTCTGCTAAAACTTATGTGACTTTTCTTGATTAACACTTCTTTTGAAACACTTTTCTTCTTTCTCTTTCAGTCTTGGTCTTTGTAATGGGAAAAGAAGGGGTCCATGGAGGCGGATTGAATAAGAAGGCATACTCAATGGCAAAATACTTGAGAGACTCTGGGTTCTAGCTGCTAGGCAGACTGTTAAGTATTAGGGGAAAATTG
The DNA here is from genome assembly GCA_004027475.1 of Anoura caudifer. Taxonomy (NCBI): domain Eukaryota; kingdom Metazoa; phylum Chordata; class Mammalia; order Chiroptera; family Phyllostomidae; genus Anoura; species Anoura caudifer. The sequence goes on from PVKU01002887.1 coordinate 108,621, forward strand.
CTCTTAAACTTTCCTAGCTGTAAGCTTGAGTCTTAATTCTGGAAATTTTATTAGCAATGCAGGGTGATGGGGTATGAACCTGTGTCTCCTTTGTATCCCTCTGTTGGTGGGGAAAGGTATCTTTCTTTTTGCCCTCCCCCCATTAAATAATTCTGTTCACTTTGTTTTGTTTCCTTGTGTACTCCAGCATTGGTTATAGTCATGGGAAAGGAAGGTGTCCACGGAGGCACACTTAACAAGAAAGCATATGAACTCGCTTTATACCTGAGGCGGTCTGATGTGTAAGCAGCCTCTCCCCATCTACCTAGCAACTGTCTTCATCACCACCCCAATTATAGTCATAATGCTACCAGGTTATATGGTAGCTAATTTTTCTTTACCTATTTTCTAATGTCATGATTCCTATTTGCCCAATGGATCATTTGTATGTTAACCACTGTATGTAATCAAACCTTATCTGGCAACATAATTGCAGCACAATAATGATTTGCATGATACCTTGAAATTTGGGGGAGGGGCATGCCAAGTTGGGCATCACTTTGTTTAGCAATTAATGGGATATTGATTACTAAAATAAGTTAATATAAGCAAGGTGCCGGTGTACAATCTCTAATTTGATCAATGTCTTTTTAGCACTTTGAGCATTTACTTAGCTCATTTAGTCTTCCTTTTGTAGCGCATGGTTGGGAGGAAAAAGTGCATGCATCTTTCTTCACTCCTCTCTTTTTCACCCCCTCCCTTTGCACATAAGGTATTTCTTTTGCTTCCATCTTATTTTATGCAGTGCCTGGTTTATTTAACCAAATAATAATCCCTTTTGTTGATGAACTATTGAGAGCTGCAGTAGTTAGCTTTTAGTATTGTTGTTGCACGTGAGTAGACAAACCTTTTTTCATAGTGTCTACAGGACATATGAAGAGTGCAACTGCAAAATGAGTAAAAGGCACTTCCTCCCATGACCTCACATTATAACTATACTGATTGAATCCCCAGGGACATTCCATCATTGCAGTAGATTAGGTTTTTGTTCCTATCCTTTTCTTTGCACACCAACTCTACTCTGTAGTAAAATTGTAAAAGGCTGCCATTATGGACATTAGGTATCCCAACATAACCATCTGGAGTGTGTCCAGTTTGTTCTTCATAGGACCAATTTTTATTTGCAGCTTAAGTTTTTATATGAAGTTGCATTATTGTGGACTTGGCTGTCTTGTGATGAATTTTTTTCATATGTATTCTGTGCCATACTGTTGTTAAAATGAACTGTTGCTATTGTGAGATGGATTTTAACTGACCTATTAAAGGTTTCTTTTGAATGGCACTACTTTAGGGACATTCTAGTATTTGCTTCTATTGTTTGGGCCTTGTGGATAATGTACAGATTTAAAAACAAATCTTGTTGCTGATTTGTCCTTTTCTTTCCCTGCACTTTGTTACATCTGGGATACAGTCTAACTCATCTGATTTAATATGCATTTAAAAAAATGCCATAACTATTAAACACCTTGTTTACAGACAGATGAAATAAATTTATTCCAACCAAATACTCTAGACTCCTGTTGTTTATATAAATTGTTGGCTTACTATTACAGTTGATTTTTGACACAATGGGAATATACAGAATAAGCCAAACTCTGCTGCAGGCATAAAGTCTTCTTAAAAAATTCAGCTGATGGCCTACTCCAGTTCCTGCAGTATTTATTATAAATAAAATGAGAATTTTATTTATAAAATAAAAGGGAATTTCTTTTTAATGTTTTTTTTCCTACTAAAATGGCTTCTAGTCATCTCAGACCTATTTACAGGCTTATAAGAGGAAGATTAATGCATCCACTAGGAAGTAAATACAGTCATAGCTCGGTGCTTGTTGGTTTCAGAAGTTGTCAAACCCTGTATGCATTTCATTTTGATGAGAAAAAGGTGTTTTGGGACCCGTTGCACTTGCTAGAAATTGTATGAGTCACGATGCCGCCCTGCAAGAGAAAATGCTTCATCCTTTGGTACTTGTGTGTTTCAGCACTTGTCACAAGTTCCAGAATGAATTAACAGCAAGTACCAAGGTACCACTGCAGTACTTTTCTTTTGTTGCTGGTCTCTAGATGTGAAATGTAGTGAGCAGTAAGGGGCCCAGTACCAACAAGGGTTTTTGCATTGTGGATTCTTCTGAGTTGACAGTCTGTCATATGACTTTAGGCTTTGTTGGCTGGCTGAAGTCAGCCACTTGGGACTCTCACAAAAGAGAAGACATTCCTTGGGTAGCATATAAGATAATTTGGAGTTCTTGCAGTTTCTGGCTTTGGAGTGACATGGTAACTATAGCTGTGTAAATCAAGTTAATCCCAGAGGTCAGAAGGTCCCTGAGATATATTGAAGTTTAGTAAATATATTACTTTAAGACTTGAGATAAATCATTACCATGAACTATCAAGCAGAAGTTCAGAGCAGGGGTGCTCAAAAGTTGAGAAGGGCTAAGTGAAACTGGGGGTCTGGTTATAATGCAGATTCTGGGCTCTGGAGTTCCACCCTGGAGGTGGAGATTCCATAAGCCTACAAGATCCTTTAGAAACAATTGGCAGGTCAGTCTGAATCACTTTTAAGCAGCTTGCGTGCTATCCTTTGAGAAACAGTGGATTAGGGAATGAGAATCTCTTTGCCTTACTTAAATTACTGTGCATAAGTAAACATTTTTTTCTTCGGCAGTGTTGTCAGGTAGTAGTTCTGCATTTGTATGTACAGGGATTTGGAAATTTGGAAGATAGGGATTTGGGGCTACTTTGGAACTGGGTAGGCATACCTTAGAAATTGTAAAACAAGAATAAACCTCAACTTCCTAACACATTAAGATCCCAGTTAGAAACAAAAGTTGGTAAAATGAAAATTTGGCGATTGGGTTGTGATGATTTGACATGTTATGGTAATATGCATTCACACTTTACTTGTAAAGAATTGTTAGGGTAACTAGAAAGCAGCAGCCAGAATTTTGAAAGAACCTGTAAGAAAGTAGGTGAGGGAGAGTGTGTTGAGGGTGTGCACAGATGAGCAGAAGTTGGCAGCGGGCATGTTATCACATTAAAATAGGAAATAATGAAACTAGTCATTGGTCCCTTACCCACAATTTCATTAGAAAAACAGTTGTGTTAACACTTGCACATGTTTGCTTTGTGTTTAGTTCTAGGAATTTAACCTAAGGAAATGGAACTACGCAAATTCATACACCAGAATATCCATCATACAGCATTACTTGTAATAAACTTGGAAAACTACAGAATTTAATTTTCAAGGGTATGGGTTGGATAATGGTTGTCCAGAGGATAAAATAGTCATTGAAGAGTGACACAAGAAAATGCTCACCAATGAATGTTAAATAATAAGAGGATATAAGCAGATGTTAGTATAGTATACCCATATTTTGCTGTGTATAATGCACACTTTTTTGCCCAAATTTTTGGGACGAAAATAAAGATGCGCATTATACATGGGTATAATGATTACATACCATGGGTATGATAATGGGCAGAATAACCCTGTGTATAATGTGCACGGGAGTGCATTTATACATGGTGACATACAGTAAATATAGTGTACAATATATACATGTATTTTATATATGTATTTCTGAAAGTAAAATATCAACATATTTATTTCCAGGGTAAGTTTTCAGGTGACTGTCCTTTTATAACAGAAAAAACTTTAATTATGAAGGTATTAAATAAAAATTGGATTTCAATCTTATTTAATGTCCTAGTTATCCCATGAAGATACTATAAAAGATTTCAAGTGAATATCAGGATTAGCCCAATCACAGACAGTGCTATTTAAGACACTTCATAAATTTTACAACTAAAAGTAACAGCTTGGAGTTTTTTTTAAAAGTTATTTTTACCTCAGAGAAACTTCTAACTTAAAGGAACCAGGTTCTTTGATCTGAACTGTGGATTAAGAACTGAGGGAAACAGTATCTCATATATGTCACAGTGATTTTTCCTTGTTTAAAAAAAGTATTTTAGGTATGATGATTTTATTTAAAAACTATGAAAGCCATTATATTATCATGTATTTTTGTGCCAGGCACTAAGTTCAGTGTTTTGTCTTCACACCCTATGTTAGGTTAAATGAAATACAAATGACCAAATTCCAAAGCCCTGCTAACTATCATAGTAAATGACTTCTGTTTCTCATGCCTTTGTTTTATTTTTAAAAGATGGAAATGAGGTGGTATCAGATAGTAGACAATTGAACTTCTATTTTTTTAAAGATTTTATTTTTTGAGAGGGGGAAGGGAGGAGAAAGAGGAAGAGAAACATCGATATGCAAGAGATACATGGATCCGTTGCCTCTTATGCCCCCTACTGGGGGCCTGGCCCACAACCCAGGCATGAGCCCTGACCGGGAATCAAACCAGTGACCTTTTGGTTTGCAGGCCAGCACTAAGTCCACTGAGCCACACCAACCAGGGCTGAACTTTTATTTTCATAAGTAGCAATAACTACTTTTTGGTTATTTATAAGAATTTCTCTAAAAACCAGTTCAGAAAATGAAATTACCTCCTAATAGTGTTACATTTCTTTTAAAATTTATTTTTTTCTTATAACAAAGGCTTATCTCCCTAGTGTACTCACTATTTTCTAATATGCTTTTGTTCACTAACAATTTACCATGTCAGTGCACGTATATACTTATCCTTTCAAGGCTGTGTAGCAATCTACTGTAAAGATGTACTATAATTACAATAGGGTACCGAAATGTACACTATTGTTGGAATGATTTTGGCTGCAGTTTTGACTTTTGGGGGAATTACCTAATTGCTTGTGAGTAGTTAGTTATCTTGTATAAAATTCTAAGGTGATGTGTATTTATCTGATCTAAACTACCTTAATTGTTACATCTTTATTGCACTGCATAGAAAAATAAGGCTAATACGGGTAATATTATAGTACAACAAATAAAGTTCTTAAAGTAGAAAATGTGTTTATTAACATTCAAACTCCCTTCGTACAAGGCCATATAAAAATTCTTAGCATTTTGATTATACATTAAGTCTATATTTTGTAATGATGTATAATATAATTTAGCTTTTCATAATACATTGTTTAAATCATTAGTTCTGTTAAACATAAGCAGTTATTTTCAAATCCAATATTTAAACAGTTTCCTCTGTAATAGTGTAGCAGGGCTAATTAGCATAAGATGCTCTTTATTAAGAGGTATATGATCTGTGTGTTAAAAATTGAAGTTTGGTATTTTTGTATAGCATTTCCTTTTTGCTTTGATCACAACACAAAACCCTTAAGGATACTGAAATTCTAACTTAAGTCCAGCAACATATTACCTTATCTGATGAATCAATTTCATACATAATACTATAGTATTAGAAACCTTAAAACTTGAAATCTGCACCAATACAGACTGTTCCTTTCAGGATAAGAAGACTACTTGGGAATAGAACTGAGAAAGATGGCTTTGAGTTTGTGCTGCCAACAGGAGGAAAAATGCTAAATTACCTTGTTGCCCCTCACTAATGATGGCAGTTTAGGGTAATAGCAGATTGAACATTCCAACTCAACAACTCTAGGTGACTTTATGGAGATGGAAGTTGGCTTAGCTCATGCTAGGTGGCCACAGCATTGACCTTGTGTGTAAAACACAAAATTTGCATACTGTGATCTAGGTCTTAATTGCAAGCTATACTGAGAAAAAAAATTAATGTTTTGGCTATATTTCATTCCAAAATAAGAGCTGACTTGATGCTTGAGTTACAGCAACAGTCTGTTAATACTTATTAGTAAAATGAAGTACAGTCCAGATAAACACTATATTTAAAAAAAAAAATGGTTTCAGTAAGATTAAAGTGTGTAATACTAAAAAATAAGTTATTTCTACATAAATCTGTGAAGGGAGCAAAAAAATCAAATTATATACCTAAATAAACATTTTGAAGGGAAATAACCCAATCACCCTGATTGGGTCAAACAGTATTTGCTATGTTATAATCCCGTTCACCATTAGACTGCAGTTGAACCACAACACTATGTTCATTAATCTCGTTTTCTGCATCACTACTGTCAGTATCTTCATTGTCATCTTCCTCATAGTCTGAAGATTCTGTCAGGTTTTGATGTGAATGAGATTCTGACAAAGCCCCAAATGACTGGGTGCTGACAGAAGCCAAAGGTCGAAGTAGAGGGGTATGTTCTGACACTTCGTTTTCTTCTTGACTAGTGTCTGTGTCAGAGTCTGAATCACCTTGAGAAGAAACAACTTTTTGCTTGCAGACTGGGCAGGTTTTTTTTGTTTTAGTTAGCCAAGGATCTACACACTTGCAGTGATAAGCTGTTGAAGCAAAACACACATCTTTAGGTAGTATTCTGGTTGCAAACATTTAAAATTTTTTACCATGATCATGAATGTTGTGAAGTACGTAAATTTTTATAAATACAACTCCATCATATAACAATTGAGATCACTAATTAGTACAGGACCTGGCTTATGGTGCTAGTAACTATTCTCTGTCTCCCCATCTAATATTGAACCTAAATAAAAATTTACTATGTCAATTCAAAGCAACATGTGATTATTCATACCATGGGAACAGGGAAGGATTCTGAGCTTATCTCCATCTTCATATTCATCCAAACAAATGGCACATACATCATATTCATCTCCTGTGAGAGGAAATAGTAAATCAAATTTATTAAAAAATGGAGAGAAGTGTTCTTTTCAAACTATTCACGTTGGATCTTCCTTGGTCAGCTGTTTTAAATACCTTTTGTTTTACCTATATTTAAGCAACACCTTTCGTTTTCTGTCAGACTGAGGATGTACTTCAACTTAGGCAAACTGAAATTTTAATTTAAATAATTAAACTTTTAAAAGATGTCAGATTTGTTTACCTTGATTACCTTTGCAAAAGATTTTGGTAAAAAGCATTCCATTAGTTTTATGTAACTATTCTGAAATATTTTATGCCACAGACACAAAATTTCCCTATTTAGATTTCTTAAAGTCTCCTAAGTAAAAATGGAAACATGTTACACTCAATTTTTTAAAAAATATACTGGTGAATAAAAACACTTGGAATGAGACACATTGAGCTTTCAGAATCTCTGTTCCATCATTTGCCAGTTTTGTGGTGCCTGGAAAGTTACTTTAGCCTTTGACATTCAGTTCTTTTGTCTGGGAAAAGATTCCATCTACCTTGCAGGGTTGTGAGGATGAAATGAGATAATGCAAGCAAAGGGATAGGCATATAGATGTTCACTGAATGGTGTTTATATTAATGTTAGTGCCCTTTGTAATTTCTTATTGTTGAACTTACTACCTTTAAATCATGAACATTTATTCATAGCTCTTTCTGGAATTTAAGAGTAGTTACATGTTTTTTAAGGAACTGGCACTCTTATGTCACATGACACATAGCCTTGAGTCAGTAGTGGCTTTTTATGTACTGGCAATGACCATTGTGGCTGCTTTCACCTCATTACAAAAAGCTCAGGGAACAGTTAAATTCAGTGGCCACCTCACACACATGGTAACAACCTTGTGAGGCATATTAGAAATAAAGCCCATTTCTGGATAGCATCATGGGGATACCAGAAGGAGAAGATAGTAAGCAAGGATTGAGAACCTATCTGAAGAAATAATGACTGAAAACTTCCCTAATCTGGAGAAGGAAAAAGACACAAATCCAGGAAGCATAGACAGTCCCAAACAATATAGACCCACAGAGGCCCAACCACATGATAATTAAAATGGCAAAGCTTAAAGACAATGAGAGAATCTTTAAAGTCACAAGAGAAAAGCAGTTACCTACAAGGAAGGTCCCATAAGACTCATTTGATTTCTCTACAGGAACATTTCAAGCCAGAAGGGATTGGCATGAATTATTCAAGGTGATGAAAAGCAAGGACCTACAGCCAAGACTACTTTACCTAGCAATGCTATCATTTAAAACTGAAGGAGAGCCCTGGTTGGTGTGGCTCAGTGGATTGAGCACTGGCCTGTAAGTCACAGGATCATTGGTTCAATTCCTTGTCAAGGCACATGCCTGGGTTGCAGTCCTAGTGCAAGAGGTAACCAACTGATGTTTCTCTTGCACATTGATGTTTTCTCTCCCTCTTTTTCCCTCCCTTCCCCTGTCTCTAAAAGTAAGTAAAATCTTAAAAAAAAAATAAAAAAAAATTGAGGGAGAAATATAGAGCTTCCCAACCAAAAAAAGAAGCTGAAAGAGTTTGTTACCACCAAACTGGTATTGCAACAAATTTTAAAGGGTTTGCTTTAAGAAAAAAAAAGAAGGAAGAATTTTAAAAAATAAAATGGCAATAAGTATCAGTAAACACTAAATGCTCCACTAAAAAGACATAGGGTATCTGAATGGCTAAGAAAACAAGACCCATATATATATTATATCCAAGAGACCCACCTCAGAATGAAACACAGACTTTAAAGGGATGGAGGAGGACTTCCAGCCAAGATGGAGGCATAGGTGGTCACACTGTGTCTCCTCTCACAACCAAGATTAAGGACAACAAAAATATAGAACCAAAACTAACCAACCAGAACAGATAGAAAATTGAATTGTACAGAAGTCCGACAATGATTCACCCAGACCAGTAAGAGGGGCAGAGTCGGCAGCCGGCGGAGAAGGGTCATGGCAGGAAAAAGCAGTGGCTAGTGGTCCCGGGCCCACAGGCGGTGGTTGGCACACCCCAGGCGCACAGGTGGCGGTTACTGAGTGCAGGGAGGCAACGAGCAGACTAAACAAGGCACACAAGGTGGCTGACCGTGGTCACACATTCCCACGCAGATAAACCAGGTGAAAACAGGCAGCAAGACAGACTGCGCAACCCAGGGCCCCAGTGATGGGAAATAAAGTCTAAAAACACCGATTGAAAACACTTGCGGAGGTTGAGGTGTCGGGAGAGAATCCCAGCCTCACAGGAGAGTTTGTTAGACCCACAAGGCCCTAGAACGTACACAAGCCCACTCACATGGAAATCAGCACCAGAAGGGCCCAATTTGCTTGAGGAAAGCGGCAGAAGGGACTGGAATCTGAGAGAAAGCAGAGCAGGCACCATTTTTCCCTCTTGGACCCTGCCCCCACATTCAGCATCACAACCCACTGACTGGGTTGCCCTGCCCTGGTGAGCACCTAAGGCTCCACCCCTCACCACGTAACAGCCGCGACCAAGCCAAAATAGATAAATAAATAAAACCAGAGAACCAAAACCAAAAATGGCTCAAATGGGAGAACAGATCAAAGCCCCAGAGCTAATTCATCTAAGCGACCAAGAGATAGCCAACCTATCAGATGCACACACAGCTCAAAGCACTGGTAGCCAACCTATCAGATGCACAGTTCAAAGCACTGAGATTACAAAGCTCACCTAACTGGTGATTAGAATTGGTTGATTTGGGTCACAAATTAGAGGAACAAATGGAGGCTACAATAAGTGAAATGAAGAAAAATGACAGGGAACCAATAGTGATGGGAGGAAAATGAAACTGGGACTCAAATCAATGAAGTGGACCAGAAGGAAGAAAGAAACAACCAAACAGAAAAGAAGGAAGAAACAAGAATTCAGAAAAATGAGGAGAGGCTTAGAAACCTCCAGGACATCTTCAAATGTCCCAACATCCGAATTATAGGGGTACCAGAAGGGGAAGAAGAAGAGCAACAGGTGGAAAAGTTATGTGAACAAATAATAAAGGAGAAATTCCCCAATCTGGCAAAGGAAATAGTCTTCCAGGAAGTCCAGGAAGCTCAGAGAGTCCCAAAGAAGGTGGACCCAAGGAGGAATGCACCAAGGCACATCATAATTCCATTAGCCAAGATTCAAATGAAGGACAGAATTCTAGAAGCAGCAAGGGATAAGAGGACAGTCACCTACAAAGGAGTTCCCATCAGACTGTCAGCTGATTACTCAAAAGAGACCTTGCAGGCACGAAGGGGCTGGAAAGAAGTATTCCAAGTCATGAAAGTCAAGGACCTACATCCAAGATTGCTCTATCCAGCGAAGCTGTCATTTAGAATGGAAGTGAAGATAAAGTGCTTCTCAGATAAGGTCAAGTTAAAGGAGTTCATCATAACCAAGCCCTTATTCTATGAAATGTTAAAGGGACTTACTTAAGAAAAAGATAAAAAAATAGGACAGTAAAAAAGCAGCAAACTCAGATATTAACAACCCCACCTAAAACCAAAGCAAACTAAGCAAACAGCTAGAACAGGAGCAGAAACACAGAAATGGAGATCACATGGAGGGTTAGCAACAGGAGAGTGGGAGGAGGGGAGAGGGGGAAAAGGTACAGAGAATAAATAGCATAGACGGTAGGTAGAAAATAGACAGGGGGAGGGCAAAAATGGTGTGGGAAATGTAGAAGCTAAAGAACTTACGACACATGGACATGAGCTAAATGGGGGGAATGAGGATGGGAGTGGGAGGGCAGGGTGGAAGGGAATGATGGAGAAATGGGACAACTGTAATAGCATAATCAATGAAGTATAATTAAAAAGTAAAGGGATGGAAAAAGATACTTTGTACAAATGGAAAAGGAGAAAAAGCTGGGTAGCAATACTTATATCCAACAAAATAGACTTTAAATCCAAGGCCATAGTTCTTACTATGAGGGCACTATGAGAGACAAGGAGGATACTACATAACAATACAGGGAACAATCCAACAAGAAAATATAACCCTAGTGCATATTTATGTACTCAACATATAAGCACCTAAATATGTAAAGTAAATATTGATGGTCATAAAAGGAAAGACTGACAAATACATAGTAGGGGATTTCAGTGGATGGATCTTACAGACAAAATCAAGAAAATGGCAGCCTTTAATACATGAAGTCAGATGGATTTAATTAATACCTTCAGAGTATTTCACCCCAAAGCAGTAGAATATATATTCTTTTCAGGTATACATAGAACGTTTTCTAGGATAGGCCTCATGTAAGGACACCAAACAAGTCTCAAAAAATTTAAGAAGACTGAAACCATATCAAGCATCTTCTCTGACCATAATGCTAGGAAACTAGAAATCAGGAAGAAAACTGAAAAATACACAAAAGGCTTGGAAGCTAAATGACATGCTATCAAACAATGAATGGGTCAACCATGAAATTAATGAAATAAAAATGAGAACACAACAGCCCCAAATCTGTGAAACACAGGGAAAGCAACTCTAAGAGAGAAATTCATAGCATTTTGGCCTATCTCAAGAAATAAAAAACTCAAACAATCTAACTTAACACTTAAAAGAACTTTAAAAAGAACAATGAAGCCCAAAGTGAGTACAAGGAAGGAAATAATGAAGGTCAGAGCAGAATAAACAAAATAGAGTGTAAAAAAAAAAAGGTCAATGAATCCAAGAGCTGGTTCTTTGAAAAGATAAAGAAGGCTGACAAACCTTTAACTAGACTCATCAAGAAAAGGAAAGAAAGTACCCAAATAAATAAAATCAGAAATGAAGGAGGAGAAATTACAACTGACACCAAAGAAACACAAAAGATTATAAGAAAATATTATTAACAACTATATGTCAACAGACTGGACAACCTGGATAAAACGGATAAATTCCTAAAAACATACAATCTTCCAAAAATAAATCAGGAAGAATCAGAGAATCTAAATAGACAGATTACACCTAGTCAAACTTCAGTAAGTAATCAACTGCCAACAAAAACTCTGGACCAGATAACTTCACAGGTGAATTTTATCAGCCATTCCGAGAACTAACCTCTCCTCAAGTAGTATTCCAAAAAATTCAAGAGGAAAGACTGTTGATTTCATTTTATGAGGTTAGCATTATCCAAATTCCAAAACCAGATAAAGAGACTACAAATACACACATACACACATATGCCAATATCCCTGATGAACATAGATGCTAAAATCCTCAACAAAATATTAGAAAACGAAGTATAGCGATACATCAAAAAGATCATGCACCATGATCAAGTGGGATTTATTCCAGGAATGCAAGGTTGGTTCAACATTCACAAATCAATAAATGTGATAAACCACATAAATAAAAACAAAGGATAAAAACTACATGATCCTATCAATAGATGCAGAAAAAAATTTGATAAACTCCAGCACCCATTTATGATAAAAATTCTCAGTAAAGTGGGAATAGAGGGAACTAATTTAAACACAATAAAGGCCGTAACATATGACAAACCCACTGCCAGCATCACACTCAATGGGCAAAAACTACAAACATTCCCCTTAAGAATGGGAACCTGACAGGGATGTCTGCTTTCACCTCTCTTATTCAACATAGTACTGGAAGTCCTAGCCACAGCAATCAAACAAAAAGAAATAAAAGGCATCCAAACTGGAGAGGAAGATGTAAACCTATCATTATTTGCAGATGACAAGATACTGTACATAGAGAATCCTAAAGATTCCATGAAGAAACTACTAGAACTGATAAATGAATTCAGTACAGTAGCAGGATGCAAAGTTAATAAACAGAAATCAGTTGCATTTTTATATACCAAAATGAACTATAGAAAGGGAAATTAAGAAAACAATCCCATTGACAATTGCTTTAAAAAGAATAAAGTACCTAGGAATAAATTTAACCAAGGATATAAAAGACCTGTACTCAGAAAATTTAAGACACCAAAGAAAGAAAATTGAGAAGGTACAAATAAGTGGAAGCACATCATGGATAGGAAGAAATGACATCATTAAAATGTCTGTACTACCCAAAGCAATCTATCAATTCAACACAATTTCTATCAAGATACCAAGGACATATTTCACAGAACTAGAGCAAATATTTCAAAAATTTACATGGAACCACAAAAGGCCCCAAATAACAACAGCGATCTTGACAAAGAACAAAGTTTGAGGAATCACTCCACCTAATATCAAACTATATTATAAGGCCATAGTAATCAAAATAGCATGGTACCGGCATAAAAACAGACACATAGATCAATGGAATCAAATAGAGAGACCAGAAATAAAACCATGCTTTTATACTCAATATTTGACAGAGGATGCAAGCACATACAATGGGCTAAAGATAGTTTATTCAATAAATGGTGTTGGGAAAATTGGACAGAATTGCACAGAAAAGTGAAACAAAGCACCTTCTGATGCCACACACAAGAATAAATTCAGAGTGGATTAAATTAAGCATAAATGTTAAGACTCTAAACCATAAAAATCCTAAAACAAAACATAGGCAGTAAAATCTCAGACATTGCTTGTAGCAATATTTTTTTTTCTGATATATCTCAGGCAAAGGAAACAAAAGAAAAAGTATACAAATGGGACTACGTCAAACTAAAGTTTTTTGCACAGCAAAGAAAACCATCAACACAATAAACCCACTGAATGGGAGAACATATTTGCCAATATATCTGATAAGGGGTTAATATCTAAAATTCATAAAGAATGTATAAAACTCAACGCCAAAAAAATAATCCAATTAAAGAATGGGCAAAGGGACTGAATAGACACTTCTCCACAGAAGACATACAGATGGCCAACAGACATAAAAAAAAGATGCTCAATGTCACTAATCATCAGAGAAATGCAAATTAAAACCACAATGAGGTGTCACTTCACACCTGTCAAAATGGCTATCATCAATAAATCAAAAAACAATGTGGTTGTGAAGATGTGGAGAAAGGGGAATCCTAGTGCACTGTTGGTGGGAATGCACATTGGTACAGCCACTGTAGAAAATTGTATGGAGTTACCTCAAATTAAAAGCAGAATCACTTCATGACCCAGTGATTTCACTTCTAGGAATTTACCTGAAGAAACACAGAACACTAATTCAAAAGAATATAAGTACCCCTAAGTTTGTTGCAGCATTATTTACAATAGCAAAGATTTGGAAGCAGCCTGTGTCCATCAGTAGGTAAGTGGACAAAACAACTATGGGTTCCTCTCCCTCTCTCCCTTCCCCTCTCTCTAAATAAATAAAATCTTGGGGGAAAGGGGAAGGGTTTGGAGCAACAAGTATAAAGGACACATGGACAAAAACTAGCGGGGGTGGAAATGGGAGGGGGGTGGGGAGGGCTGGGGCGGTGGGCTGGAATGGGAGCAAAAGACAGAAAACTGTACAAGAACAACAATTAAAATAAATTTTTTTTCATTAAATAAATAAATAAATAAAATCTTAAAAAAGAAAAAAAGTCTTAGGAAAAAAGAAGCCCTGACTGGTGTGGCTCAGTGGACTTAATGCTGGCCTGCAAACCAAAAGGTCACTGGTTCAATTTCCATTGAGGGCACATGCTTGGGTTGCTGACCAGATCCCCATCTGGGGGCATGCGAGAGCAATTGATTGATGTATCTTTCACACATCAATGTTTCTCTCCCTCTCTTCTTCCCTCCATTCCATCTAAAAATAAATAAAATGTTTTTTAAAAAGTCCTTTAGAAGAAAACCCAACTATTGGACATTTATATAATGGAATACTACTCTGCCATAACAAAATTACTCTTTGTGACAGCATGGATAGACCGGGAGAACAGTATACTATGTGAAATAAGCCAGCCAGATAAAGACAAATGCAATATAATTTCACTCATATGTGGAACCTAATGAACAAACTGAACAAGGAAAACACTCGTAGAGAGCAGGCTGACACCTCTGGGGGTAGGGGTGGGGGTAGCTAGGTGGTTTGTGGGTGGAGAGGTTAATTACAAAGAAAAAGGGCTCATGGATATGGACAACAGTGGTAACTGTGAGGGAGGTAGAAGAGGGAGTGGATGGAGGTAGAAGAGGGTATAAGGGGGATAAATGGAAAAAGTATAATAAAAATAAATTATTTAAAAAAATAAGTTTGCTCCTTCAGAACCAAGAAAACAACAAAAAGGCTATTATTATTTCATATGGGCTAGAAATGGCTGTCAGTAAGTATTAATCATTTAAGTATTTAATACTTAATCATTAAGTATTTAATCATTTAATACATTTAAGTATTAATCACATTTCTGAAAGACCTGCCAAGGTAAAGATGAGTAAGGTAGTTAGGAATATTTAAGATAACCATGTTCCCAAAGTATGGTAAATGTATATGGGAATGCTGACCATCTTTTGTGGTAGGGCCTCAAATTGGTGGTTTCTGTAGGTTTGAGTATAGGCTATACCTGTGGGAGGGCTCCAAAAGTCAAAATCTTTTTGGTTTGTTAACAAATATTTCCAAATTGTTAGAGATTCCCCTAACACTAACATTTCCGTTACACTGTAAGCCTCTATGAATTCTTTTAAGACTTCCATGGTTTGGTGCTGTAACTTACTGGAGTGATGAGTACCCATAGAAGTGTTTTATACTTCCCTTTATGTTTTCAATCATCTAATAGTTTCATCTATAACTATAAAAAAATTATAATTGGGATTTTTTTCTATTATTATCTATACATACTTTTTTCAAAACCATTACAGTATACTAGAATATGTGTAACAAATAATCCTCTTCCTGTTACTTTAAATGCCAAATCTCAACCAAAACATTCTAAGACAAAAAATATAACTAACATAATCTTACGGTTATTAGAAAGAAATTGCAAGTGTAATATTTATAAAGTTACATATATTTAAGCTGCTTTATGATTTTGGCAGTCTCTTATTTCATCATAAGAGAAATGTTTAATGACTTAATTTTTGATGACACTAATATATTATTTATGGTTTTAAGGGGTTGTTTTGTTTTTGTAATAATAATTGCTACCATCTGTTGACCGGTTGCTGTGTACCAGGCACTGTTCTAAGCATTTTTCATACGTTAATTAAACCTCCCATCCATCTAATGAAGCAGGTATTGTTAGTCACATTTACATATGAAGGGATGCATATACGAGGTCATGAAACTTGCACAAGGTCACACAGTCAATAAATGGGTGATCCAGAATTCCAGCCCAGGTCAGTCAGACTCCAAAGTCCATGTATGTGCAGTATTATCTTCTAGTACATGCACTCAGAATTTCACAATTAAATAATCCCCTTTGATTCATAGTGTATAAAGGGTAAGAAATTAAGAAATACTTAAGCAGCCACTTACTAGAAATTAAAATGTTTCCAATTCATAAACCAAAACACTCTTTTGGTCTTCAGATTGTCACACGTAGAAAAGGAAAGAAGATTTTTTTCATACTTATCTCCCATAGTTTCATATTTGTATAAACTGTTCAGGATGCTACAAAATAGCAGCTATATTCTACAAGTTTAATTAAGAGTCAAACATTTCTTATACATTCTGATGATGAAATGATAGTGGCCTGCGCAGTAAGTAAACAAATGACTCCACTGAAGGAAAGAACATTATGTTGGCAGTTTTTTTTTTTGGGGGGGTGGTGGTTTGTGGCAATTACTTCACTAACTGAGAGAATAAAAAGGATATCCTTAAAGACCATAAATAAATCCATATAACCAACTTAAAATCCAAGCCTAAGCATTGGTATCAGCACTGACCAAATTATAATTGGGGTAATTTTCTTATCTTTAATTTTTTAAATACTGATTTAGAACAAAGGGGCGAGAGAGAGAAACAACAATTTGTTGTTCCACTTTTTTATGTATTCATTGGTTGAGTCAAACCCACAACCTTGGCATATTGAGACAATGCTCTAACCAACTGAGCTACCTGGCCAGGGCCAGTTGGTTAATTTTTTTTTTAAACCTAACTTTTCCCTGTATTCTAAATAGACATTATATATTAGCCTTTATTGGTTCTAACTTGAATGCATTATGCACATAAACTATAATTGCACCCAAAATCTTTCTGAATAGAAGACCAAATAGATTCAAAGACTCATGATCCTGAAGTGAAAAATCAAATTTAAATGGATTTCAGAATGGTAAATATCATCAGACCTCAAGTACTTTAAAAGCATTTTCTTGAACTAACTACTGAAGTTTTCATGTCCTTTCATTATTCTTTTTCAGGCCCCTAGAAAATTGGTATACAATACTCTTCTCCACAGCCAACTTACAACCTCAAGTTTATGTACATTCTTAAATATATTGTGTTCTAGTTCAATAATTATTTTTCTTTTGTTTCACATAAAGGGATTTAAACAAAAAACTTAAGCAGCCTCAGGTACACTTGAGGTTTAAAGTGGAGGAAGTTTTGCACCTACATTTCTTTGAATAAAACAGAATTTCTTCTAGATGACTTCTGCCTATTGACTAGATTGGGCTAGTATTTATTACAACTCTTGTGTTGCAAAGGTGACTGTAAAAAGAATCAAATATATATATAAGGACTTTTAAAAAACAATTATAATACTACTATCACACCTAAAAAAAGGAACACTAATTTCTTAGTGTCATCCAATACCCAAAGTATATTCAAATTTCCTCAATTGTCTCAAACCTGTCTTTTTACAGTTGATTTACTCAAAGTAGGATCCAAATGTTGCATCTGATATTTGCATGTTTGGATGATGACTTCTAAGTCTCTTTTAATCTAAAAGAGTCCTGCCCTCTTTGTATAGTTTGTGGTAAAACAAACTGGATGATTTGTCCTGTAAATGCATCTACATTTTGGATTTGGGTGATTGCATACATGACTGCTTTTCCAGATGGCTGGAGCATTACACTAATCATTCTATGTTCCCATCAAAAATTCTACTGGCTCATTTGTACCATTAT
This sequence comes from Anoura caudifer, assembly GCA_004027475.1. Lineage (NCBI taxonomy): Eukaryota > Metazoa > Chordata > Mammalia > Chiroptera > Phyllostomidae > Anoura > Anoura caudifer. The sequence continues at coordinate 126,241 of PVKU01002887.1, forward strand.
GCAAACTGTGGGGGGGAACCCACACTTCCTTAAGGCACTTTACTGCTATCTGCCAAAAAAATAATTATCACAAATATAAAAACCTCTGATGAGGAAGAATGAATGATAACTTCCCAAAGCTGTATAGTGTACAACCTGTGTGATTGTATGTTGCAGCCTGGATTGAGAATTCTTGGTAAGATAACTTCCCACAAGTAAGAAAAGGTGGGTGGCATTCCTTTTTAATAAACTGGATTAATTCAGTCCTTAAACTGAAAAGACATAAAGATTATCAATTTTCAACACTGTCATTACCCTTACACAGTGGTGAGGTTAACAGGCTTTTCATACTCTAAGACCATGTACACCAAGCATCTTGACTTAGAAAAAAAATTAAATAAGGTTTTGGCAAAGGAATAACTTAAAAAAATTTAAAATACTCTCCAGTTCTGTGTTCATGTGGAAACCATTTTGATTTTATCCTTTCCATATTGATGACAAAAAGTATGACTTTTTTAGACAATAACTATCAAAATGTATTTAGTCTCCCATTTTTAAGAGGAAATTGATCTATTTAATGATTGATTCTAAATTTTCTCATAATTTGGTTTATTATGGAATCAAAGGTACGCTGACAACAAAACTTATACTGTCAAATCATCTCTACAAATTAAAAACTACCGTCAGTGGATACAATAGGGGTATTTTAGAAGAGGTATGGTATTCTGACAGCTGATGGTCAGTTTAATATTTTTAGGACCAGGGTAACTAAATTTAAGTGGTTTATGATTTAATACAATTCAGAGCAATGAGCAAATATCTGAGTTCCTACTAAGTGCCATGCTAAGTATGAATGTTCCTTAGAAACTAAAAATAACTATGCAAAGAAAAATACTTTAGGATGTAAACTAATAAATAATTTAAATAAATTCCTATCTCATTTTATGCATTAGGAATTCAAAAAAGATACATAACATATTTCCTTCTTCATATAGATTCACTATTGCATCCCCAATGTTTAGGTAGAATGCTAACTCTAGAGCACAGCAAGTCTCCAGTATATACTTACTTAATGTGTGAATAGATGTTTAAATCTGAAATTTACTGTGTAAGTTAATGTATAAGTTACTTAAGGACAGTATTTTTAAATGTATTTTTTAAAAGCAGTTTGTATAAATCAGTAATATTAACAAATAGTTCTGTTAGTACTAAAATACTAATGAACACCTCAGATAAGCAGGTGGGTGTGATCAGACCTAAAACTTTTTAAGGATACTGGACTGACATGGCAATTTGTAAAGTAACAGGAGTTCTTACGCATCTCTTATGGGAAAATTGATATAAACATTTTGGAGATCAATTTAGCATAGTGCACTAAATTTGATGATATATATACTCTATGACTTCGTAGTTTCACTCATAGGTAAACAAATGATCTTAGAGAAACACACATGTATAACCAAGGTGCTATGAAAAAGAAGAGGATGTAGAAGGGTGGGGGAAATGGTGGTGACTTCCAGCTACTGGTCTGGCATGTTAAGGCTCTCAGAAGTCGTTAGTCCTGTACTCACAAAGAAAAAGCTGAACAAACCGAAAACCAACAACTCTTCTTAGATCTATTTAAGTACTGAGTTCCCAGAGAAAACTGCTGCCCCTAAATTGGATAGATTGGCTGATATAATTACAATGTAGTGGAGCAGAAGCCCAGGAGCAAAAAACTCTAGAGAATCAGAACCAGGGTAGAAAAACATAAACTGTTAACTGATAAGTTGTTAGAGGTTCAGTATGGACAAATTTGAGATTTAAAAAATCTATTGGAGCTTTTCTGGTACAGCATGGAAGGAACTTTGAAAGTCACCATTCTGTCCTGAACAAGTAAAAAGCTAAGGAAACTAAAAAAATCAACAATACTTGTTAGACCCATCAGAGAAGGGTAAACTACTGCCAGGGATGGACCTATAGGGTATTATGCTAAGTGAAATAAATTAGAGAAAGAGAAATATTGTATGATTTCACTTATATGTGGAATCTTAAAAAATATATATATAAAATAAATAAAATAGACCCATAGATATAGAGAACAAGCTGATGGTTGCCAAAGGTGGATGGGGTGGGGGAATGGGAAGAAAAAACAAGTATTGTTAAAAGGATCCCCAATGGATTAAAATAGAGGGCAGATAGACAATAACAATCAGGAAAATTATTCATAAAAAATAATACCAAAGAGAAACTATGAAGAACCAAACAGCTTGTGACTTCCGGCCAAGATGGCGGCGTAGGTAGACATACTGTGCCTCCTCTCACAACAAAAATTTAGAAACAAAAAAAAACAACCAGAACAGATAGAAAACTGAATTGTACAGAAATCCGACAACGATTCACCGAGACTAGGAAGAGGGGCATAGTCGGCGACCGACAGAGAGGGATTGTGGCAGGAAAGAAGAGTGGCTAGTGGTCCCGGATGCACAGACAGCGGTTGACACACCCCAGGTGCACAGTCAGCAGTTACTGGGCGTGGGGAGGCAACGAGCAGACCCAGTGAGGCACACAAGGCAGCTGACTACAGTCACACATTCGCACGCAGATAAACCAGGCGAAAATAGGCAGCAAGACAGACTGTGCAACCCAGGGCCCCAGTGCTGGGAAATAAAGCCTAAAAGCACCCACTGAAAATACTTGTGGGGGTTGAAGCACCGGGAGAGACTCCCAGCCTCACAGGGGGGACTGAAATCCGAGAGAGACCGGAGCAAGCACCATTGTTCCTTCTCTGACCCCACCCCCACATACACCATCACAACTCTGAGACTGGGTTGCCTGGCCCTGGTGAACACCTAAGGCTCCACCCCTCATACATAACAAACATGACCAGACCCCCCCCCAAAAAAAGTGGCTCAAATGAAAGAACAAATCAAAGCACCAGAACCAATACTTTTAAGTGATCAAGAGATAGCCAACCTATCAGATGCACAATTCAAAGCCCTGGTGATCAGGATGCTCACAGAATTGGTTGATTTTGCTTACAAATTAGATGAACAAATGAAGGCTACAATAAATGAAATGAAGGAAAATGCACAAGGAACCAATAGTGATGGGAAGAAAACTGGGACTCAAATCAATGAAGTGGACCAGAAGGAAGAAAGAAACAACCAAACAGAAAAGAAGGAAGAAACAAGAATTCAAAAAAAATGAGGAGAGGCTTAGGAACCTCCAGGACATCTTTAAACGTTCCAACATCCGAATTATAGGGGTACCAGAAGGGGAAGAGGAAGAGCAACAAGTGGAAAACTTATTGGAACAAATAATAAAGGAGAACTTCCCCAATCTGGCAAAGGAAATAGACTTCCAGGAAGCTCAGAGAGTCCCAAAGAAGGTGGACCCAAGGAGGAACGCACCAAGGCACATCATCATTACATTAGCCAAGATTAAAATGAAGGAGAGAATTCTAGAAGCAGCAAGGGATAAGGGTGCAGTCACCTACAAAGGAGTTCCCATCAAAATGTCAGCTGATTTCTCAAAAGAGACCTTGCAGGCAAGAAGGGGCTGCAAAGAAGTATTCCAAGTCATGAAAGGCAAGGAGCTACATCCAAGATTGCTCTATCCAGCAAAGCTGTCATTTAGAATGGAAGTGAAGATAAAGTGCTTCTCAGATAAGGTCAAGTTAAAGGAGTTCACCATCACCAAGCCCTTATTAATATGAAATGTTAAAGGGATATATCTAAGAAAAAGAAGATAAAAATATGAACAGTAAAAAGATAGCAAACTCACAGATATTAACAACCACACCTAAAACCAAAGCAAACTAAGCAAACACCTAGAACAGGAACAGAACCACAGGAATGTAGATCACATGGAGGGTTAGCAACAGGGGAGTGGGAGGAGGAGAGAGGGGAAAAAGGTACAGACAATAAGTAGCATTGATGGTGGATAGAAAATAGACAGGGGGAGGGCAAGAATAATGTGGAAAATGTAGAAGCTAAAGAACTTATGACACATGGACATGAACTAAAGAGGGGGAATGTGGGTGGGAGGTGGTGTGCAGGGTGGAGTAGAATGAAGGGGGGAATGGGACAACTGTAATAACATAATAAAATATATAAAAAATTAAAAAAAACAAACATCCTGGAACTGAAAAATACAATACTTGAATTGAAAATTTAATAGAGGGATTCAACAGCAGACCTTACCAAGCAGAAGAAATAATCAGCAAATTTTCAGACAGAACTTTTGAAATTACTGAGGCAGTGGAACAAAAATAAAAAAGAATGAAAATAATTATGAATTCCTAAGGAATCTATGGGATACCATCAAGCTGAACAACATATGCATTGAGAAGGAAACGGGAGAGAGGTAAGTAATCTACTTGAAAAAATAATGGCAGAAAATTTCCCAAATCTGATGACAGAAAATGGACTTATAAATTCAAGAAGCCCATAGAACTCCAGGATAAGCTTTAAAAAGACCCTCCTAGACGAATCATAATCAAACTGTCCAAAGTCACAGATAAAGAATATTGAAAATAACAAGAGAAAAGCAACTTGTTACATACAAAGAAAGTCCTTTTAGATGATATTTGTCAGCAGAAATCTTGCAGGCTAGAAAGGTATGGGATGGTATATTTGAAGTACTGAATGAAACAAACTGCCAAACAATACTGTAACCAATGACTTCCAGTCGAGATGGTGGCATATGCAGACATGGCTCACCTCTTCACACAGTCACATCAAAATTACAACTAAAATATAAAATAATCATCATTCAGGAACATCAAAAATTGAGCTGAATGGAAGTCTGACTTCTAGTTGATTAGAAGTCTCACAACTACAGAATTAAAGAAACCACATCCATCCAGAGTAGTAGGAGGGGTGCATGTGTGGAACAGGTTAGTCCCACACCCATGTGGATAAAAATTCAGGAGGGATATCTCAGGAACAAGGAGTCCAACCCATACCAGGCCCCCAACCCAGTATTCCAGTGCCAGAAAGGTAAGTCCCACAACTTCATGATGCAAAAACCAGTGGAGATTGAGTCAGTGGAAGAAACTGCTGCAGCCCCAAGCAGACCCTCTTAAAGTATCCAAAAATGGACTCAACTACTCAGACTCATTCCCTCTGGACTCCAGCACTGGAGTAGCAGCTTGAAAAGCACCAGTGGTATACAGGTAAACTGAAGTGTCTGGCATCAAGGTGAGCAGAAGCCATTGTACCTTTGCTAAACCTTTCCCCCACAGAGCCAGCAAGCTGGTGCCGTATTTGAGACTCCATCAACCTGGCTAACACTGTTTGACCTGCCTTGGAGGTAGATCCCCTTGGAGATAGGCTCTGACTCAGCCAATTTATGGGCCCACCCAAGCTGCTTTTACATAAGAAAGGCTGGTTGTAGTTCCTAAATCCTATCAAACAAACAACAGCTGGCTTCAGTGAGCCCTAGCAGCAGCCAGATTAGAGTCACAATTTGGCTTTGCCTGGGAATCTCTAAACCCAACACAAGTAGCAGCCGTCTCAGATTGCTTTACAACTCAAGCAGGGTACCCCCAGCAAAACACAGGTGGAGCCTGACTTGGACATAAAAAAGAACTCCTTTTAAATCACAAGTGCACTCAGTGGACAGCTACAGACACATCAGAGAACCAACCACCCTGCCCCTGGCAGCTGATCCTCCACAGATGGCAGACATTGGTGGTAAGTGGTCACACAGACAGTCCTTACAGCTGACTGGCCTGGGTAAATCCCTCTCATCCACCTGCTAACACCAACTGAGGTTTAACTACAAGAGGAGGGTGTACTCAGCCCACACAAAGGGCACACCTTGAATACACAGCTTGGGTGACAAAGGAAGCTATACCACTGGACCCTACAGGACACCCACTACATTAGGCCATACTACCAAGACACAGAGTTAAAGCAGCTCTACCTAAGACATAGAAACAAACATAGGGAGAGACTGCCAAAACAAGGAGACAAAGAAACATGGCCCATAAGAAAAAAAAAAGATCAAAACTCCAGAAAAAGCTAAACAAAATGGAGATAAGCAATTTATCAGATGCAGAATTCAAAACACTGTTTATAAGGATGCTCAAGGAACTTAGGGCCTCGGGAGCACAAAAAAGACCCAGTCAGACACAAAGGATACACTAATTGAAATAAAGAAGAATTTACAGGGAAACAACAGTGGAGTGGATGAAGCTGAAAACGAAATCAATGATTTGAAACACTGGGAAGCAAAAAACAAACACACAGAACATAAAGAAGTAAAAAAATAACCCCCCAAAAAAGAGGACAGTACAAACAGCCTCTGGGACAACTTCAAGAGGTCCAACATTCACTCCACAGTGTTACCAGAAAGAGAAGAGAAAGAGCAAGAAATTGGAAATCTATTTGAAAAAATAGAGAAAGAAAACTCCCCTAATTTAGTGAAGGAAATAGACATGCAAATCCAGGAAGCATAGAGAGTCCCAATTATAATGGTTGCAAAGAGGCCCACTCCAAGGTACATCATAATTAAAATGCCAAAGGTTCAAGATAAAGAGAGACTCTTAAAAGCAGCAAGAGAAAAGAAGTTAGTTGCCAGATGGATGCCAGATGGAAGGGCAGAGGGGGAGAATGGGTGAAGATGTGAGGAGATTAAGAAGTACAAATAGGTAGTTAGGGAATAGCTATGGGGATGTAAAGTTTAGTATAGGAAATGGAGTAGCCAAAGAACACATGACCCATGGACATGAACAATGTGGTGGGACTGCTTGAGGGAGTAGGGGGCACTGGATGGAGGGGGGCAATGGAGGAAAATCAAGACAACTGTAATAGCATAATCAATAAAATATAATTTTAAAAAATATTAAAGCAAATAAAAATTTCTTAAAAGAATTTAACACCTCGAAAGATTAAAAACAAAGAAAAAACGACAAAAAACCTGTTCATCGCCACTACTTGGATGCTACAAGAAATGTTGTGGATAGTCCTACAAGTTGAAGCAAAAGGACAATTAATAGCAATACAAAACCATATGAAAATATAAAATTCCCTGTAAAAGTAAATACACAGTCAAACATGGAATCCTATAGTAGAGCAACTTAGAAGAGTAAATCACATATAAATCTGGTATAATAAATTTTCTTATAAAGTAATTATAAATGTTAATAGATATATGTAATATAAAAATAATTTGTGTACTTAATAACAAATGAGAGGAAGCAGAGATGTAAAGGTGTACTTTCTACATATGATTGACATTATCAATTTAAAAGATTGTATAATTTGAAGATATTTTATGTAATGGTAATGGCAGCCACAAAGAAAATATCAAAAGAATATACACAAAGGCAAATGAGAGGAAAATCAAAACATGTCACTATAAAAAGATCAATACAACACAAAGATAGCAAGAGAAGATGCAAAAAAAGCTAAACGAAAACAACCACAAGGCAATAGTAATTACTTTAAATGTAAATCTACACATATAAGGTAGAACTGAAAAGGTGGAAAATGATATTCCATGCCAATAGGAGCCTAAAGAGAGCAGCAGGGGCCACACTTACTCAGACAAAATATTGGGTTAGCCAAGAAGTCTGTTTTTTCCAAAAGATGATCTAGTAGTGCTTAGTTATCTTTAACTTCATTTGAAACAATTTTATTGATTGTATTGTGACAGCTGTCATATCAGTGTGCATTTTTTAAAAATACATCAAAATTGGTGAATTTTTCTGTAGCCATTTTATTATTGAAAATGGAAGAAAATACTAAACATTTTCAGCATAGTATGCTTTATTTGTTCAGTGTACAGAGAAGGTGCTGACTGATCGAATGTGTCAAAAGTGGTTTGCAAAGTTTTGTGCTGGAGATTTCTTGCTGAACGATGCTCCACAGTCAGGTAGACCTTTGAAGCTGTTAGCGATCAAATTGAGACATTGAAAACAGTCAGTGGTATACCATGCAGTAGATAGCCGATATACTCAAAATATCCAAATCAATAAAGTTACTGGTGAAAATCAAAAAAGACAATTTTGTCTTTATTTTATGGAAAAAACAATATGGACTTTTTGGCCAACCCAATATAACTTGAGATAAAACTGTCACAAAAGACAAAGGTGTTACATATTAATAAAGGGTAAATTTGCCAGGAAGCCATAACAATTATAAATATATACACAACTTAACATTAGAGCACCCAAATATATGAAGCATGCACTGCCAGACTAAAGGGAGAAACAGACACCAACACAACAGTAGTGGGAAACTTCAATACCTCACTCTTGGATATGGATAAGAAGCCACCCGGTTCCATAAGGAAACAGGGGATGTGAACAAAACTATAGACCAGATGTGTGGAGGATGGTGAAGGCTGGCTTCATAGCCAAGGCTCATATGCCAACAAATTAGATAACTGAGAAAATGTTGATAAATTCCCAGAACCATAAATCCTACCATGACTGAATTATGAAGATGTAAAAAATCTGAACAGACCAATAACTAGTGAAGAGATTGAAGTAGCAATCAAAAAAACCTCCCAACAAAGAAAACCCAGGACTACATAGCTTAACTGGTAAATTATACCAGGTACTTAAAGAAGAATTAACACCACTGTAACTCAAACTCTTCCAGCAAATCAAAGAGGAAGAAATACTCCCAACTGATCCTATTATGAGGCTAGCATTATTCCCACATCAAAAGAATGAAATTCAACCATATGTAAAAATTTACTCAAAATAGATTAAAGATCTAAGTATAATACCTAAAACTATTAAACTGCTAGAAAAAAACAGGGAAACTGCTTCAGGTCATTGGATTGGCAGTAATTTCTTGGAAGTGATATCAAAAGCATGCACAACAAAATAAATAATAACAATTACACCAAACTGGAAAACTTCTGTGTGTCAAAGTGAAAAGACAACCTATGAATGAAAGAAAATAACTGCACATCATCTATCTAATAAGGAATTAATATCCAAAATATATTTATAGAGTTTCTTCAAATCAACAATGACAACAAAAATAACCCAATTAACAACAGGGTAAAGGAATGGATATTTCACCAGAGAAGATATACACAAATGGCTAGTAAGCACATGCTAGTAAGAAAAGATACTCAGTTATCGCTAATCATAAGAAAAGTGTAAATCAAACCACAATGAGATATCCCCTCATAGTAATCAGAATAGTTGCTTTCAAAAGAACAGAAAATAATTGTTAGCAGGGATTGGAAAAGTTGGAACACTTGCACATGGTTAATGGGAATGTAAAATGGCATAGTCATTATGGAGAACAGTAAAAAGTTCCTTATAACTTTAGAAATAGAATTACTACATCATCTAACAATCCCACATCTGGGTATATATCCAAATGAATTCAAAGTAGGGTCTTGAATATTTTGTTATTATAAGATACATCACTACCTGTGAAGCAGTATATTATTTGGAAGTATATTTGGATTAGTTGTATAGTGCAAACTCTAGGACAGTCACTAGAAAAAAATTTAAAAGATGAATAATTACTAAACTAAGAGAAAACAAAATCATATAAAATGCTCAATTAAAACCACAAAAGGCAGAAAAATGGAAGGAAAAAATAGGAACAAAAAGGATGAGAACCAAAAAAACAGTAACAAATATGTATATTATTATTTATCCATATTATATACTCAAATATATTGATCCAACTACATCAATAATCATTTTATTTTTTATTTTTAAAGATTTTATGTATTTATTTTTAAAGAGGGGGAAAGGAGAAAGAAGGAGAGAAACATCAATGTTTGGTTGCCTCTTATGTGCCCCCTACTGGGAACCTGGTCTGCAACCCAGGCCTATACCCTAACTGGGAATTGAACTGGTGACCCTTTGGTTGACAAGCCAGGGTTTAATCCACTGTGCTACACCAGCCAGGGCTCAATAACCAATTTAAGTGTCAATGGTTTAAGTACATCAACTAAAAGAAATTATCAGAGCGAACCAAAAAACAGGGAAGAGCCAATTACATGCTGTCTACTAGAAACTCTTTTTAAATATAAAGACATACACATTAAAAGGATGGAGAAAGATATACCATGCTGCTTGCTTTAGACTGAATGTTTGTGCTCCCCCCAGCCATTCCTATTTTGAAAACTAATCCCCAATGTGATGGTTTTGAGGGTAGTGGGCTTTGGGAGGTGATTATTTCATAAGGGTGGAGCCCTCATGAATAGTACTGGTGATCTTATAAAAGAGACTCCAGAGAGCTCCCCTGCTCCTTCTGCCAGTGAGGACACAGCAAAAAGACAGTTTATCTACGAACCAGGAAGCAGGCCCTCACCAGATATCAAGTGGCCGGCACCTTGACTTTTGGCTTCCCAGGGTCCATAGCTGTGAGAAATAAATGTTTGCTGTTTAAGCCACACACTCTACAGTATTTTGTCATAGCTCACTGAATAGACTGAGACACATGCTAATAACACCAATAAAAGAAGGCAGAATACCTACATTAATTTCAGACAGAGCATACTTCAGAGCAAGGAAAGTAATCATAGATAAAGAGTGGAATTGTATAATGATAAAAGGGTCAGTTTTCCAAGAAGACATAACAATCCTTAGAGTGCATGTGCCTAAAAACAGAGCATCAGAATACATACAACTACACATAACTGCAAGGAGAAACATGTATCTTGGGGATATATTCCAAGACCCCCAGTAGATAACTGAAACCTCAGCTAGTACCAAGTCTTACACATACACTATTTTTTCCTATACATGCATACGCATGGTAAGGTTTAATTTATAAATTAGGCACAGCAAAAGATTAACAATAATAACCAATAATAAAATTGAACAACTATAACAATATACTGTAACAACATGTGAATATGATCTCAAGCAAACTCATACTAATTTCTTTTTCTTTCACAATTTCATGGGTAGAAATTACTGTAGATTTTAGCAAACATCAATGCATTGATTTTTCTCTTTCCTTATAAAGTTGAGAATTTTCACCTTTTCAGCTAAAGGAAGCACTTTATGTCTAAACAAACTATGGCATGTCCAAATTGCCCACCTCATTACTCTTATGCTTTGGGGCCCTTACTAAATATTAAGGGTTACTTGAATGCAAGCACTGCCATATCATGACAGTCTGATAACTGAAATGGCTATGAAGTGACTAATTGGCAGTAATGTATACAGAGTGGATATATACTGGACAAAGGGATGACTTATGTCATAGGCAGGATGGCACAAGATTTCATCACACTACTCAGAACAGTGAGCAATTTAAAATGTAGGAACTGTTTATTTTTAGAATTTTCCATTTAATATTTCTGACCATAGTTGATTACAGGTAACTGAAACCACCGTGGATAAGCGGGGACTATACAGTTTGAGACTTCAACATACCTCTACCAGAAATGGACAGGTCCAGTAAGCAGAAAACCATTAAGGATATAGTTTAACTCAACAGCAACATCAATCAACCGGCTAAAATTGGCATATAGATTATTTCACCCAACTAGGAGAAGAATATAGTAAGTCCTTACTTAACTTTGATAGGTTTTGCGACTTTAACTGAAATGACATAGAAAGAAACCAATTTTACTATAGGTTAATGGCTATAAACAAGAGTTAAGTTCCTAAGGCATTTCATCAACATTATAATGAAACGACCTTATTTGAGGGCCTGTTACATATATTTTTTTTCAAACTCACATGGAACATGCACCAAGACAGACCACATTCTGAGCCATAAAGCACACCTAAACAAATTTAAAAGAAATTATACAATGTCTGCTCTCAGACCAAAATGGAATTAAAAATCATAAAGAAGGCTTAAAATCCCTAAATACTTGGATATTAAACATACACATGGATGAAAGGAGAAACCTCAAAAAGAATTTTTAAATATTTTAATTAATTAAAAATAAACCTTACCAAAATTTATAGTATGCAGTGAGGAGAAATACAATACATATCAGAAAAAAAACAAGGATCTAAAATAAACAGTCTAAGATTCCACCTTAGGAAACTAGAAAATGAAGAGCAAATTAAATCCAAAAAGAACAAGAAACAAACATTAGAACATAAATTAATGAAATTAAAAATAGAAAATCAATAGAGAAAAATCAATAAAACAAAAAGCTGGTTCTTTGAAAGGATTAGTAATATTAACACCTCTAGGCCCTGGCCTAGTAGCTCAGTTGCTTAGAGTGTCATCTTCATCAGCCAAGGTTGTGGGTTTGGTCTCCAGTCATGGCACATAAAAAAGGCAATGCATGCATAAATGGGTGAAACAGTAAATAGATGTTTCTCTTTTCCCTCCCTCTCTCTCTCTAAAAAAATCAATAATTAAAAAAATATTGATACTTTGTTAAACCAGATTTTCGTGCCTTCTTCATCCATCCATCCTTTTTCATGAATGTGGACAAAAACTCCACTTGGAATCTTTCCTTTCAGAAACATTGTTCTTTTAAAGATGATTATAGGTGGTAGCTCTGTCTCACCTGCACAACAGGCTAGAACAACAATGTAATGTGTTTTCTCATGACTACTGGTTTTAAGAGCCACGGTCTTTGCTCCTTTGATGTCCACAGTTCTGTTGGATGGCACATCAAATGTGAGTGGGACCTCATCCATATTGGAGATTTGGGACAGCTCAAAGCTGTAAGTCTTTCAAAGACTGATAATCTAAGATGAAATTCCAAAACTTGATTCTCATAGGCTGCTGAAGTGGGGCAAGTTTTGTTCATGTTCTTATGCTCAAACTTTCTCTCTTCATAAAGTTAAAGCACCATTTAGGTGTCCCGGAGAAATCATCAATGTTTTTTTTCTTGCATAATCCTTTTACATTCTTCTTGTATCATCTTGGTCAAAACAGAGATCCCAATTGGATGCTTCTCCAGAATCCAGCTCTTCACCTCCTGCTCCACCTGTGGCCACTCTAGAGGTTTCCCTCGCATTGCCTTCTTCTGTCTTGGCCTCTGAAGAAGTTTTTCTTCCTGTTGCCTCCACAATCTGATGATACTCTCTGTGGGACGTGGTCCAAAATGTCTCACAGCAGCTCTGCTACCATGCTTTTCAGCATATTTAATAACTTTTAGATCAAAGTTTGCAGTGTAAGAAAACTGTTTTGACACTTTCCAAGGGATTTTCCAATAATTTCTCCCACCTAAAGTGCATGAAGAGAAATGTCTCACTTTATCACCCTGTGGTGATAAAGTTGGCATCACCTATCTTATCAAGTGGCTAACAGCTGGCATCATCTATCTTACTCTGTGGATAAGAATACGTTGCTCTTCATTTCATTTTGTTTAATCATTGGCTGAAAATGCGTTCAATGGAAGTTTGTTGTAAATTCAACAAAACTGATTTTTGTATTCCAGGGTATTACTCTGCATACAGATATTGTTATTGTTTTCTAGAGTTACACTTTTAATTCATATGCATAAATAAAAGAATTAAAAACACTTATATAGATACAGAATTAGTACTTCCCATGTAAAATGTGCATCCTTATTTTTCCCTCAAAAATTTAGGCATAAAAGTGCACATTATAGCCCTGGCTGGTGTAGCTCAATGGATTGAGCGCAGGCCTGTGAACCAAAGGGTCACTGGTTCAATTCCCGTACATTTAGCGCCAGTATTTTTGACAAGGGTAAAAAACCATTCAATGAGGAAATAACAGTCTCTTCAACAAATGGTTCTGGAACAACTGCATTTCCACATGCAAAAGAATAAAGTCAGACTGATGATACTCAGACTGATGATGCTACCTCACACTATATTAAAAAGAATTAACTCAAAAATGATGAAAGACCTGGGACTTCCGACCAAGATGGAGGCATAGGCAGACACACTGTGCCTCCTCTCACAACCAAAATTAAGGACAACAAAGATTTAGAAACAAGAAAACAACCAGAACTCAGAAAATAGAACTGTTTGGAAGTCCAACAACGATTCATCCAGACCGGTAAGAGGGGCGGAGTCGTGGCAGGAAAAAGCGGAGGTGCGGACCAGGCACACAGGCAGCAGCGGCTGGCAGCCCCCAGGTACACAGGTGGCAACTAGCAGACCCCGGGCACGGGGTGGCAACTGTGCAGAACCAGTGAGGCCGCACAAGGCAGCTGGCTGACTGGGTGGTCCCACATTCACACGCAGATAATCCAGGCAAAGGGGAAGCGGTGGAAGGGACTGGAATCCGAGAGTGAGCAGAGCAAGCGCCATTGTCTCCTCTCAGACCCCACCCCCACATACAGTGTCACTACCCAGCGACTGGGCTGTCCTGCCCTGGAGAACACCTAAGGCTCCACCCCGCACTACGTAACAGCTGCGACTAGACCAAAAAAAAAATAAAAAACCCAGAAATGAAAATGGCTTAAACCGGAGAACAAATCAAAGCCCCAGAGCCAATTTATCTAAGTGATGAAGAGATTGCCAACCTATCAGATGCACAATTCAAAACCTTGGTGATCAGGATGCTCACAGAATTGGTTGATTTTGCTCACAAATTAGATGAAAAAATGAAGGCTACAATAAGTGAAATGAAGAAAAATGCATGGAGAACCAACAGAGATGGGAGGAAAACTGGGACTCAAATCAATGGAGTGAACCAGAAGGAAGAAAGAAACAACCAAACAAAAAACAAGGAAGAAACAAGAATTCAAAAAAATGAGGAGAGGCTTAGGAACCTCCAGGACATCTTTAAACATCCCAACATCCGAATTATAGGGGTTCCAGAAGGGGAAGAAGAAGAGCAACAAGTGGAAAACTTATTTGAACAAATAATAAAGGAGAACTTCCCCAATCTGGCAAAGGAAATAGTCTTCCAGGAAGCTCAGAGAGTCCCAAAGAAGGTAGACCCAAGGAGGAACGCACCAAGGCACATTATCATTACATTAGCCAAGATTCAAATGAAGGAGAGAATTCTAGAAGCAGCAAGGGATAAGGGCACAGTCACCTACAAAGGAGTTCCCATCAGACTGTCAGCTGATTTCTCAAAAGAGACCTTACAGGCAAGAAGGGGCTGGAAAGAGGTATTCCAAGTCATGAAAATCAAAGACCTGCATCCAAGATTGCTCTATCCAGCGAAGCTATCATTTAGAATGGAAGTGAAGATAAAGTGCTTCTCAGATAAGGTCAAGTTAAAGGAGTTCATCATCACCAAGCCCTTATTATAGGAAATGTTAAAGGGACTTATCTAAGAAAAAGAAGATAAAAAATATGAACAGTAAAAAGACAGCAAACTCACAGATATTAACAACCACACCTAAAACAAAAGCCAACTAAGCAAACCACTACAACAGAAGCAGAAACACAGAAATGGAGATCACATGGAGGGTTAGCAATAGGGGAGTGGGAGGAGGAGAGAGGGGGACAAGGTACATAGAACAAGTAGCACAGATGGTGGGTAGAAAATAGACAGGGGGAGGGCAAGAATAGTGTGGGAAATGTAGAAGCTAAAGAACTTATGACACATGGGCTAAAGGGGGGAATTTGGGTGGGAGGGGTTGTGCAGGGCGAAGGGGAATGAAGGGGGGAATAGGACAACTGTGATAGCATAATCAATAAAATATAATTTTTAAAAAAAATGATGAACGATCTATTATGAGCCAAAACCATTAAACTCTTAGAAGGAAAAAAGAGGTAAATCTTTGTTACCTTGGACCTGGCAATGTATTCTTAATTATGACATCAAGAGCATGAACAAAAAAAGAATAGAGAAATTTGAATTCACCATAATTAAAAACCATTGTTTTTTAAAGGCCATTGACAAAAATTAGAGAAATAAGACCCATTGTGCACTGCTGCTGGGAATGTAAAATGGCGTAGTAGCTGTGGAAGTTAGTATGGCAGGTCCTCTAAGAGTTAAGCATGGAATTATCATGACCCAGTAACTCCACTCTTAGGTATGTCCTCAAAAGAACTGAATTCAGGAACTCAAATATATACTTCCACACAAATTATCATTGCAACATTATTCACAATCGGCAAAAGGCAGAAGCAACCCAAGTGTCCATCAGCAGATAAATGGATAAACACAATATGGCAAAAACCTAGGATGGAATTTTATCCAGCTAAAAAAAGTGAAGTTCTGAAACATGGTATAACATGGATAATCTTTGAAAATACTATGCTAAGTAAAATAAACTAACACAAAAGAAGAAATACTGTACTATTTCACTTACATGAAATATCTAGTATAGGCAAATTCATAATAACAGAAGGTATATTACAGGTTACGAGAGACTGTGGGGGGCTGGAAATAGGAAGTTATTGTTTAAGGAGTACGGAGTTCCTGGAGCAATGAAAAGTTTTAGAAATAGTAGTGATGTTTGCAAAAACAGTGTGAGTATAATTAATACCGCTGAATTAAAATGGTTGAAATGACAAATTTTGTTATATACGTATCAGATTAAAAAGAAATGTTAAAAAAAGAACCTAGACACAGACCTTACACCATTCCAAAAAAAAATAACTAAAAATGCATCACAGAATTAAACATAAAAGGCTAAATTATAAAACTTCTAGAACATAACACAAAAATCTAGGTGACTTTGGGTCTGACAATGAGTTTTTAGGTACAATAACAAAAGAATAATCCATGAAAGAAAAAATTGGTAAAATGGATTTCATTAAAATAAAAAACTACTCTGAGAATGACATTGTTAGACAATGGAAAGATAAACCAAACACTGGAAAAAAAATATTTGCAAAAGCCTTATCTGACAAAACCCTGGAATCCTAAATATACAAAGGACTCTTAAAACAATAAGAAAACCAATAATCTGTCTTAAGTCATTTTGGGATGCTATAACAAATGCCATAGTCTGGGTGGTATAAAGAACAAAGATTTACTAATCACAATAATGGAGGCTGGGAAGTCCAAGATCAGGGGGCTGGGCTGGCCAATTCAGTTCCTGGTAAGAGCTCTCTTGCTTATTTGCAGATGGCTGCCTTCTTGTGGTATCTTCACAGGACAGAGAGATATCTCTAGTATATCTTCTAATGAAAGCACTAATCCCAATCATGAAGGCTCCACTTTCGTGACCTAATTACCTTCCAAAGGTCCTATCCCTAAATATCAACATATTGGTTATTATGGCTTCAACATATACATTTTGGAGGGATAAAAACATTTAGTCTACTGCACAACCTGATTTAAAAAGGGGCAAAAGATCTCACCAAAGAAAATGTACAGATGGCAAACACAAATAAGCATATGAGAAGATGCTCAACATTATATATAATTAAGGTATGATATATCACTACACACCTATTAGAATGGCTAAAATACAAAACACTGACAACACCAAATGTTGGAGAGAACTCTCATTTATTACTGTTAGGAATGCAAAGTGGTACAGCCACTTTGGAATAAAGTTTAGCGGTTTCTTACAAAGTTAAACATAGTCTTACCACATAATCTAGCTATCATCTTCCTTGGTATTTACCCTAATGTGCTGGAAACTTGTGTCCACAAAAAATGTACATATGAAATATTATTGAAGCTTTATTATTAATTGCCAAAACTTGGAAACCAACAAGATGTCCTCCAATACGTGAAATGAATAAACATTCTTTGCTACAGCCATACAATGGAATTATTAGTCAGCAAAAGAAAAAAGTGAGCCTTCCAATCACAGAAAAAGCCATGAAAATTTTTTAAATGCATATTGCTATTCCATGGCATTCTACAACACAAAACTATACAGACAGCAAAAAGATCAGTAATTGCTAGTGGTTTGTGGAAGGGAAGGGAGGAGCAATTTTTAGAGCAGTGAAACTATTCTCTATGATATTTTAATGGTGGATAAATAACATTATACATTTGTCAAAATGCATAGAATTGGACAACACAAAGAGTGAACTCTAATGCAAATTATGTTCTTTAGTTAGAAATATATCAATATTTATTCACCACTTGCAACTAATACACCGTACTAATGACAGATAATATTAGGGGAAATTGTAAGAAGAGAAGGGCACATGGGAGTTCTCTATACTTTCTATTCAATTTTTCTGTAAACCTAAAACTGCTTTAAAACTAAAGTCTATTAATTAAAGAAAGAAACAAGTTTTTTTTTAAAGAAAGGAGCAATGTGTTATTCAAAATGTCAATGTCACAAAAAGACAGAGAAATGCTGACTAATAAGTCCAGATTAAAGAAACCTAAAGAAACATGGTAATTATATGCAAAAGTGAAACTAGATTGAATACTATACTGGAAGAAAAAAATACTTTAAAGGAATCTTATTGAAACAATTGACAAAACTGGTAAAAGGGGCAATGAATTAGACTAAAATAGTCTATCAGCAATGTTCTAAGTTTGGTGACTTCAATGCAGCACAGTAGAAGAATCTCCTTATTCTTAACAAATACACATGAAAATATATAGAGATAAAAGATCATGTTGTATGTAACATTCTCTCAAATCATTCAGTAAAAGGTTTTATATACGTACATGCGTAAAGAGGAAGAGAAAGAACAAAGATGATAAAGCGGTGGGTTGACAAGTGGCCTCTAAAAATTCATGTCCACCCAGAACCTGTGAATGTTACCTTATCTGGACATAGGTTTCTTCCAGAATAGTCAAGTTAAAATGAGGTTATACTGGATTAGGGATATTTAGGAAAACACACACACGTGCGTGCATGCACACAAGAAACCCTTGTGAAGATGGAGGTAGAGATTGCTGTTATGCTGCCACAAGCCAAGGAAAATCAAGGACTGCCAGCAACAACCAGAAATGGGAAAGAGGCAAGGGGCAAGGAAGAAGCCTTCTAGAGCCTCAGGAAGGAAACAATATTGCCAGAGCCTTGATTTTGAAATTCTAGCTTCCAGAACTGTGAGAAAATAAATTTCTGTTGTTTTAAGCAACCTAGTTTATGGTACTTTCTTATGGAAGTCCTATGGAAACTAATATAGCAAGTAATAGGTGAATTTAGGTGAAAGGTATATGGGTGTTTTTTTTGTACTACTCATGCAAAGTTTTTTGTCCTCTTAACGGTCTTCCTGAGAACAAAAGTGTTTAACTTTGAAGCAAAGTATTTTTGTAAGTTTGAAATTATTTTCCAAAAGGTTAAAGAAGAATTCAGTAAGGCCAAGGACTTTTATAGATATTTCTCCAAAGAAGAGAGACAAATGGCCAATAAGCACCTGAAAAAATGCTCCAAATCCCTACTCATAAGGGAAATGCAAATCAAAACCACAATGAGATATCACATCCCATCAATTAGGATGGCTATGAAAGAAAGAAAGAAAGAAAGAAAGAAAGAAAAAAAGAAAGAAAGAAAGAAAGAAAGAAAGAAAGAAAGAAAGAAAGAAAGAAAGAAAGAAAGAAAGAAAGAAAGAAAGAGGAAGGAAGGAAGGAAGGAAGGAAGGAAGGAAGGAAGGAAGGAAGGAAGGAAGGAAGGAAGGAAGGAAGGAAAAGACAATGACAAATTTGGTGAGGATAAAGAGAAACTGGGACCCTAGTTCACCGCTGATAGAAATGTTAAGTAACACAGCCACTATGGAAAGTGGTATGCCATTCCTCAAAATTAAACAGAGAATTACACTATGATCCAGCAACTCCACTTCTTTGTATATACCCAAAAGAAGTGAAAGCAGAGACTCAAACAGACATGTGTACACTCATGTTCACAGCAGCATTATTCACAATAGCCAAAAGGTGAAAGCAACCCAAGTATCCATTGACAGATGGGTGGATAAACAGTATGTGCATATACGTAGAATATTATGAATATTATTCAGCCTTAAAGAAGAAGGAAATCTGACATACACTACAACATAGATGAATCTTGTGGACATTATGTTAAGCGAAAAAAGCTAGTCACATATTCCACTTATACCAGGTACCTAGAATAGTCAAATTCAGAGATAGAAAGTAAAATGACAGTTGCGATGGACTGGTGGGAGAGGGGAAATGGGCAGTTATTGTTTATCAGGTGGAGTGTTCCAGTTCTAGAGATGGATAGTGGTGATGACTGCATAATAATGTGAATGTCCTTAATGTCACTGAACTTAACACTTAAAAAAGGTTAAAATGGTCAATTTTATGTTATATATTTTTTACTACAAAATATACAAGATTATTATATATGTTTGGAGGTGGGGTGGACTTTACAAGTTGATTTTAAAATTTACATGGAAATATGAAGTGTCAATAATAGCTAAAAACTGTTGAAAAACAAGGTGAGAGGACTAACTCTTAACAGATATCAAGACTTACTTAAACCTGCCCTGGCTGGTGTGGCTGAGAGAACTGAGCACCAGCCTGCAAACCAGAAGGTTGCAGGTTCGATTCCTGGTTAGGGCACTTGCCTGGGTCATGGGCCAGGTCCCCAGTTAGGGGTGTGTAAGAGGCAACCAATCAATGTTTCTCTTGCACATGTTTCTCTCCCTCTCTTTCTCCCTCCCTTCTCCTCCTTAAAAATAAATAAAATCTTAAAAAAAAGACTTATCAAAACCTATAGTAACTGAAATAGTGTGATAAGAAAGAACACTTCTATAGACTCTCCACCATTAATATCCATCTACCAGGATTTTGCACTCACCTCTCTGTCTAAGGCCAACCCACCTATTTGTGCAACAGATCCTATCCCTTCTTTCCTTCTCAAAGACTTTATTGAAGCAACTCTCCCATCTATCACCATGTATTTATTCTTAAATAAACTAAGGGTAATTATTTAGAAAATAAAAATATTCACTTACCTTTTTTGAATTTATGTATAGGGAGTTTCTTAAGTTGATCTTTACGGAGTCTGTTTCTTCTGGCTCTATGTCTATCCTGGACAAATTTGGTGATCTAAAAATAAAAGGAAAAAAAGAATAATTTATTAAATATGCAAGTAAAAATGGCCATAAAAATATCAAATATCTTTTAAGTGCCTGGATAGCTGCTGAAAATGAATTTAATTTCTTTTAATCCTAATGGCAATATTAATTAAAACAGTAAACTACACTAGTGATTAATTACCCTATTAAATTATCCTTTGAATTTTTATTCATTGATCTAAATTATCTTTAATTTATTCTGAAAGAAACATTATAAATAACATATGTTTGTTTGAAAAAACACAAACGGTAAATTGTAGGTTACAAAGAAGATGAAGAAGGGGAGAGTGAAATTCCTGTAATTTATAAACTAAAAAATTTGGCAAAGATGTGGAGAAAGGGGAACCCTCCTGCACTGTAGTATTGAGTTACCTCAAAAAATTTTAAATGGAATTGCCTAATGTCCCAGCAATTCTACTGATGGGAATTTATCCAAAGAAACCCCAAACACTAATTCAAAAAAACATAAGCAACCCTATGTTTATTTTGCATTATTTATAACAGCCAAGATTTGGAGGCAGCCCAAGTGACCATCAGAAGATGAGTGGATTAAAAAAACTATGGGACATTTACACAGTGGAATACTACTCAGTTGTAAAAAAGAAGATATTTTTACCCTTTGTAACAGTACTGATGGACCTGGGGAACATTATGCTAAGTGAAAGAAGCCAGTCAGAGAAAGACAAATACCATATGATTTCACTAATATGTGGAATCCAATGACCAAACTGAATTAACAAGCAAAATAGAGACAGGCTCATAAATAGAACAGGTGGACAGCTCTGGAGATGGAGTTGGGGGTGGAGGGATCAAGCAAAAAAGAAAAAGAACTCATGGACACAGACAACAGTGTGGTGACTGCATGGGGACGGGGTAAGTGGAAGTGGAAGAGGTATAAAGGGGATAAATGGTAATGAAAAAATACAATAACAATACATTTTTAAAAACTTACATAGGACTCACAATACAAAAAAAAAATACAAAAACTAAAAGAATTTTCAAACATATACTTGTTAGCCATTGTACTTTCAGTTCTAGCAGAAAAATACATAGCATCACTACCACAAATATTCAGAAATGCTAGATAACATACAAAAGATTTTTAACTATAAATTACTATGTTTGCAAGAATAAAAAGGAAGTCCACAGGGCTAGAACCAAATGCCAAAGCACTATCCATAAAAAAAAATTTGACAAATTTAACTACATCAATGTTAAGTACTTCTGTTCTTAAATGACACGGTTAAAAGATAAAAAAGAAGTCACACACTGGGAAAAAATATCTGCAAACTGCATATCTGACAAGGGATTTGTATCCAGGATATAAAAATAACTCAAAACTCAATAAGAAAAGAAGCAACCCAATAGAAAAAATTAGGTAAAATATTTGACTATAAGGATGACAGCTAATCACTTAAAGAGATGCTCAACAAATTAGTCAAGAGGAAACAAAAATTAAAATCACAAATACCTGTGCAAACTCAATCACTAACTCTGCATGATGTTGCAGAAGTGAAGGGAACCAGGTTTGCTAAAGTAATTGTGGTGATAGAAATGTATTGGCCTCAGAAGCTGCTGAGGTGGTCCATTCTATCCTAGGACAGTGTAAAAAAAAAATCTACAAATACCACCATACACCTATTAGAATGACTAAAATTAAAAAGACTGACTGTACAATGATTGTGAAGAAAGCAGAGAAAGTGGCACTCTGGTACATTAACAGTAGGACTGCAAAATGGCGCCACCATGTTGAAAACCAATCTGGTGGTCTCTTACAAATTTAAACACACATTTACCATACGACTCAATCGTCCCACTCCTACTTATATTTACCCAATAGAAATAAAGGCATGTACCATACAACAACTCGTATACAAAAGTGCACGTCCAAAGCCCATGTCAGCTTTATTTGTAAGAGCCAAAAATAATAAACAACCCAAATGTCCATCAATAGGTAAATAGGTAAACAAAACAGTGGTATGTCCATACAATGGAATATAACTCAGCTATAAAAAGAAATGAATAATCAGTGTACTCAATAATATTTATGAATTTCATAATAATTATTCTGAGGAAAAAAGCACATACATAAGAGTACATAATTTATGATTCCATGTATATAAAGTTGTAGAAAATCTATGCTGACCAACAAAGCAGATCTGTGGTTGCCTAGGGTTGGGGATGAGTGGGATATTAAGGGGAAATTGGAAGGGGTTAGAGGGAGGGATTACCAAGGAGCATGAGAAACTTTGAGCTGATCAATATTTCATTATGTTGATTCTGGTGGTGGCTTCACAGATATACATATGTTGAAACTTGCCAAATTATATAATTTAAATATGTGAGGTTAATTGTACCTTAATCACACATCAATAACATTGGAGCTAATATATATACAGGGTGGGGCAAAAGTGGGATTACAAGTTGTTCATATGGAAAATACAGTAATTAATAATACAAGAATAAACTCTTGTGTTTCGCACACTCACAACTATAAACCTACTTTTGCCCTACCCTATATTTCAAAAAAAACTGTTTTAAACACAGTGAAAAAAAAACTAGACAAAACAAATGCACAAGCTCAAACAAAAGTACACATATGGAACTTTGTACAACCTATTTCTTTTTACATACATGGGGAATGTTTATAAGAGATAACCAAAAAGCAAGTCCTTGGAAATAACCAAATAATCCGTAACATACAATGTTTCATGACCACAATGCAATTGAATTAGAAGTCAATGGAGAAAAAAGATATGGGAAAAATATGTATTTTGAACAGTTAAAATAATTCATAAGTCACAGAAGAAATCACAATGGTTATTTGAGTTTCTGAGGGGCTCTGATAATTGGCATGCCTCTTCACCTATTGTATTCTAAATAGCTTGAGAAATAAGATGATGAACTGGCAGATGGAGACAAGTGGAGTACCTAATTCAGTGGAGAGAGAGAACTTTTTACCGAACCCCAGAATTAGATGGCCTTATCCACCAAATGTACACAAAGACAACTCTGGAATGGAGAAAGCTTTCCCTTCGCCCTCCCCTAGAATTGCATTACCAGTTCTGGAGGAGATAAAAACAGGTTGGTCCCAAGGGAAAGGCAGAGGTGAATCAAGTATGCCCTAATTTATTCTTCCCAAATGTACCACACAGATAAGATACTTCATCTTCCCTACGACCAAATGAGTGAAAGGGTAGAGAAGGGCTAGTAGTTATAGTACTTGAGTTCCCCCTTCACACAGATGGAGACATCAGAGTCATAAAGAAGCGTATATAAAACAATGAAAAAAACTTTAACAAACCATTAAAATAAAAATATTCCTTACCAAAACTTATGAGTTACAGCTAATGTGACTGGTAAAAAATAAATTTATAACCTAAATGTATATACTAGCAAAAAAAAATTTAAAAGCATTCAGCTGAACAAGCTAGAAAAAGAAAATCAATATATCCACACAAAATAAAATAAATAATGATGATAAGAGCAGATATTCATGAGATAAATAAAAAGGAAAGACTTTAGAATGTAAGTTAAACTGGAATGTATGTTGCTTGATATCAGAGAGTTTTACCTATCTGTTCAATGATGAATCTTCAGACCGTAGAGTAGTGCCTAATTCATTCTAGGTGCAAAATAAATATTTGTTGAATGAAAAGGAAAAAAACCCTCAATGTCTACTTCTTTGAAAGGCAAAACAGATAAACTGGCAACTGTTCAAGACACAGATGGATATGAAGAGAACTCAGTCCACATACAGTAGAAATTCTCTTTAAGTTGCTATATGAGTACATAAATATTATAAATCACTTTTTGCCACTGTATGTGATAACAGACAAAATAATTTCCTAGAAATATAATAAAGAAGTATAAAGGATAGAGAAGTATTAGTATAAAGAAGTATTAGTATAAAGAAGCAGACACCATCTGAATGTCTGGTAACTATGAAAATGTCCAGTAGACCAGGATGATTTTATAGGCCAAAAGACAAGTCATAGATGATTCCAATTTCAGAAAAAAAGTATTTTAGAAATGGAAAATAAGAGAAAGCTTTAATTTTTTTGAACTAGTTCTATTGTGTCTAGTTACTTCTATGTTATTTAAAACATTGAGAAATATGCATAAAATTTACTATTTTACCCATTTTTAAGCATACGGTTCTGTGGCATTAAGTACACCCAAACTGTGCTACCATCACCACTATTCATCCATAAAATTATTTTCATCTTGCAAAACTGAAATTCCGTACCCATTAAACAACAATTCCCCATTCTCCCATTCCTACAGCCCCCAGCAACTACCATTCTACTTTCAGTCTCTGAATCTGACTACTCTAGGTACCACATATAAACAGAATCATACAACATTTGTCTTTTTGTGACTGGTTTATTCACCTAGCATAATGTCCTCTAGGCCTCATCCATGCTGTAGCATGTGTCCAAAGTTCCTTCCTTTTTAAGGTTGAATAATATTCCATTCTAAGTAAATACCACATTTTGTTTATTCATCTATCGATGAACAGCTGGGTTGCTTTCTCCTTTGGCTACTGCAAATAGTGCTGCTATGAACATAGTTTCAACTCCCACTTTCAATTCTTTGGGGTATATGCCCAGCAGTGGAATTGCCAGATCACATGGTAATGTGTTTAAATTTTTGAAGAACTGCCATAAAGACTACTCCACTTAACATTCCTACCAACAGTACTCAAGGGATTGTTCAGTTCTCAAGATTATTCTAGCTCCGTAAAACTAAAACTTTCCCTTACCTAGAAATTCAGATGGCTAATATTTTACTTAGGATTAGTTGCATCTATCCCCAAGTATAAAACTGACTGACCCATACTAAAAATCTGAATAACCCAAATGCAAAGACAAAATTTATACATCAAAATCAAACAGTTTATCCCCCAAATACAAGGATTTTAAAAATTTATATAACAAATTAATGTAATCCAATTTAATAAGAGTAGAAAACCAATGATCATTACAACAGACAGAGGACATAATTCAGTATCCATTCATGTTTTTTAAAAGGAAATAAAAATTTGGTTTCTTTTATTTCTAATCCTTATACAGTTTTTTCATGTTTTACCAGAAAATATAACATAATACTAATAGAAGTTCCAACAATAAGCATCCCTTTTTTGTTCTTGACTTTGAAGGGAAGACTTCTAATAATTCACCATTTAATGATACTCATTTGAAGTTTTTAGTCAATAATCTTTATTAGCTTTAAGGTATTTATTTCTATTCCCCATTTGCCAAGAATATTTTTTATCTGTTTATTGTTCTAGCTTTCTACACTTCCTTGTTTCTACACTAAAAACCCAAGAGAATCAACAAATTCAAATGATCAGAATAGGAGAATCCAGCAAACTTATAGATATGAAATTATGTATAAAAATCAATCAATAATGGCCAGTATCCAAACACCATTTCTAAATAAAACTCTTCAATAAAAGAAACCAGGGCTTCTTGGAGAAATATCTGATTCTAGGGCTGAGCCAAGAGAAATGTAAGGTGAGCCTGAACCTTCTTACAGTACTAGACAGTGAAAAAGTACTTTAAAAAAAAAAAAAAAAAGATGGGTCAAATCAAAGGAATACAGAAGCAAACCCAATGCAGTTCCCAATGGCCAACACTCAAATAATTTAAAAAAGAAAAATAAATAATGTAGTATTTTACATAAGTGTAAAATAAACATACATGAATACTTATTAATATAAATAAATGAGTGAATAAATAAATAAATGCCAAAAAAGCCAAATCTTCCTTTAAAAATAATTCTAAATAGTGTATGTGGATACTCCCTGCCACCCCCAGGAAGTGAAGACTAATTCCTGCCCCTCTCCATCTTCAGGGTGGGCTACACTTACTGCCTCATTTCAAAAGTAAGAAGAGAATAGAGAAACAGAAAAATATAGTGGAGAAACTTGGCAGACACTATTTTAACCAACGGAGAAAGGTTAACATCATCAGTGACATTATACAGAGATCCCATCCCCTAACATGATATGATGAAAAGGGCATTTCACCTCTGATATTCTTTTTAAAAACCCATAATCCAGTCTAATCATAAGAAAAACACCAGATTGAGGGACATTCTACAGGGTAACTGGCCAAGGCATTTTAAGACTGTCAAGGTCATGAAAAATGAGGAGATACTGAGAAACTGTCATAGATCAGAGGAGATTGGGAAGATATGATAACTAAATACAGTGGGGTACTCTAGATTGCATGGATTGATAGAAAACCTAGTGAAATCCATACAAAGTCTGAATTTGAAATACTGGTAATGTACCAATTTCAGTTTCTTAGTTTTGACAAGTTTACTATGATAATGTAAAATGTTAACAATGGGTAACCTAGATGAGAAATGTACAGAAACTTTCTCTGCAATTTTTCTTTAAAATTTAAAATATATTTTATTGATTATGTTATTATAGTTGTCCCATTCTCCTCCATCATTCCCCTCCACCCTGCACACCCCTTCCCACCCACATTCCCCCCCCTTTAGTTCATGTCCATGTGTCATAAGTTCTTTAGCTTCTACTTTTCCCACACTATTCTTGCCCGCCGCCATTTTCTACCTACTGTCTATGCTTATTCTCTGTACCTTTTCCCCCCTCTCCTTCTCCCACTCCCTGTTGCTAACCTTCCATATGATCTCCATTTCTGTGTTTCTGTTCCTGTTCTAGTGTTTGCTTAGTTTGCTTTTGCTTTGTTAGTATCTGTGAGTTTGCTGTCTTTTACTGTCCTATTTTTTATCTTCTTTTTCTTAGGTAAGTCCCTTTAACATTTCATATAATCAGGGCCTGGTGATGATGAACTCCTTTAACTTGACCTTATCTGAGAAGCACTTTATCTTCCCTTCCATTCTAAATGACAGCTTTGCTGGATAGAACAATCTTGGATGTAGGTCTTTGATTTTCATGACTTGGAATACCTCTTTACAGCCCCTTCTTGCCTGTAAGGTCTCTTTTGAGAAATCAGCTGACAGTCTGATGGGAACTCCTTTGTAGGTGACTGCACTCTTTATCCCTTGCTGCGTCTAGAATTCTCTCCTTCATTTTAATCTTGGCTAATGTAATTATGATGTGCCTTGGTGTGTTTCTCCTTGGGTCCAACTTCTTTAGGACTCTCTGAGCTTCCTGAACTTCCTGGGAGTCTATTTCCTTTGCCAGATTGGGGAAGTTCTCCTTTATTATTTGTTCAAATAAGCTTTCCACTTGTTGCTCTTCCTCTTCCCCTTCTGGTACCCCTATAATTCGGATGTTGGGACATTTAAAGATGTCCTGGAGGTTCCTAAGCCTCTCCTCATTTTTTTGAATTCTTGTTTCTTCTTTCTTTTCTGTTTGGTTGTTTCTTTCTTCCTTCTGGTCCACTCCATTGATTTGAGTCCCAGTTTTCCTCCCATCACCATTGGTTCCCTGTGCATTTTCCTTCATTTCATTTATTGTAGCCTTCATTTGTTCATCTAATTTGTGAGCAAAATCAACCAATTCTGTGAGCATCCTGATCACCAGGGCTTTGAACTGTGCATCTGATAGGTTGGCTATCTCTTGGTTGCTTAGACGAATTGGCTCTGGGGCTTTGACTTGTTCTCCTGTTTGAGCCATTTTGGGTTTTTTTGGGTCTGGTTTCGGCTGTTATGTAGTAAGGGGTGGAGCCTTAGGTGCCCCCCAGGGCAGGGCAGCGCAGCACAGGTGCTGGGTAGTGATGCTGTATGTGGGGCCGGGGTACGAGAGGGAATAATGGCACTTGCTCCACTCTCTCTCGGATTCCAGTCCCTTCTGCCTCTTCCCCTTTGCCTGGATTATCTGCGCCCGAATGTGGGACCACCTGGTCAGCCAGCCACCTTGTGCGGCCTCACTGGGTCTGCATCATTGCCACCCCATTCCTGGGTCTGCTAGCCACCACCTATGCACCTGGGGTCTGCCACCCGCTGCTGCCTGTGCTCCCAGGTCACCAACCTCCACTTTTTCCTGCCTGGTCTCTGCCTCTCTTACCAGTCTGGATGAATGGTTGTTGGACTTCCGTACAGTTCAATTTTCTATCAGTTCTGTTGTTTTCTTGTTTCTAAATCTTTGTTGTCCTTAATTTTGGTTGTGTGAGGAGGCACAGTGTGTCCACCTATGCCTCCATCTTGGTTGGAAGTCCAATTTTTCTATAAATCTTAATATCATTTCAAAATTACTGAATCAAATCTATTCCAAAATTATTGAATAAAAATCAGCCCTGGCTGGTGTGGCTCAGTGGATTGAGTACCAGCCTGCAAACCAAAGGGCTGCTGATTCGATTCCCAGTCAGGGCATACACCTGGGTTGTGGGCCAGGTCCCCGGTGTGGGGCACTCCAGGGGCAACCACACATTGATGTTTCTCTCCCTCTCTTTCTCTTTCCCTTCCCTTCTCTCTAAAAATAAATAAATAAAATCTTTTTAAAAATCAATAATGTTCTTATAACCTAGTGATAACCAACTAGAAAATGCAATTTCAAAAAAGTCTAACAAAATACATAAATAAATGAAAAGGAATACCAAAGCATCATAGAAAGACTACACATTTCAAAGATGTCATTTAATTTTTAAATTAATTTATAAACTCAATATAATAAACTCATTAGAGGTTGATATGTTCTTTATCAAAAATAAAAAGAACAGTGGGATTGTTTTATAGCTTTACAAATCTCTTTACATATTTATCTTTACAGAATATAGAGGGATTCTCATAATCTGCTTTTGTCTTCAATTTGTTTTTATACTACATACCATATAGCCTCTAGAAACCTCCACTCTAAATCCTGAATGACAGTGACATAGGAAAATAATATCTTAGCATTATTATGAAAATAATTTTGACCCTGCAGGGCCACTAAGAGTCGTGGAACCATATTTTGGTCAGCATTGTTCTGGAAAAAAAATGTGCCATTCCCCTTAACATTAAGCCCTCAGTCTATTTTTTATGTACATTTTAGTATGAAAATTTTCACATACAGAAAAGAGTTGAAAGAATTTTTATAATAAATACCCATATAGATACTACCTAGATTCTATAATTAACATTTTACTCTGCTACTTTTTATCACATATCTATCCATCCCTCTATCCATCAATCAATCTCTTTTTCTCTTAATTTTTTCCAAAGAAAGTTTCAAGTATCAGTATACTTCTCTCAAAATACTTCAGCATGTATATCACTACTTAGAATTTAGTATTTTTTTAAAATTCTCTTTTCTTTTTAAGTAAAACTTACATACAATGAAATGCACAAAACTTTAAGTATACAATTTGGTGATTCAGGCATTGCAATCACTCAAATCTTTCAAGATAAAGAACATGATGCACACCCCAGACAGTTCTCTCAGACCCATTCTAGTAAATCCCTCACCCTGCCCTAGCCCCCCAGAGGCAATCACTGTTCTGATTTTTTCTACCCAGATTATCTTTGCCTTTTCAAGAAACTGTTACATAAATGGACTCATATAAAAAGCCTTAATGTAATTCTTCTCTCAATACAATGTTTTTTAGAGCCATTAATACTATTTAAAAAAAGTATTTAAAATCAATTTACCTACCATGAAAATGACTATCAAGATGAGACAGATGCCCACTATGATAAGGAAGGGAATTAGGTAGTATTCCAGAGGAAGGCTAAATTCTGGAACTAAGATAATGTGGCCCCTGGAAGAAAACAAGAATTAATAAATGAGAAATATTGAGTTGCCAAATTATGATGCTAATCAAAATCAAATATATTTTTAAAAATCATTTAGACATTACAATTCAATCCACTAGACACATCACATTTTCTAATATATAATTTCCATAACTTAAGGGATGATTTTTCCATTTTAAGTCTATTTTACATATTCACCAAAATCACTTGTCCATATAATTCAAAAAAGCTTTTAGACTGGGTGGTGGAATCAGCCAATCAATACTTACTGTGTCCATCCTGGAAATACATTATTTACTGAATTTAGTAACCTGAACAAAAGTATGCATATTTTACAAGCAAAATCAACATTAAAATAATGGCAATATCTTAGGTAGTATGTCAATAATAACCCCACCTCAACCAAATTACTGTTCATCAGTTTCCCTTCTGGAAAAACTCTAAAGCCACCAATGATGAAAATATGCTCCGTCCTCCCTACATGCTTTCATAAACTTGTTGCACCAGAGACAATCGACACAGCCCTGTATTCTACATTATCAGTGAGACATGGAGTGGAAAACTGGTAAGGGAATTCACAGGAGTTGTAGCTTCCTCTCTATTCTCCATCTTCTCCACTGCTTCCCTGGGGGGGAAAAAAACTACAAAAATATTTATTTTGTCAGGAGGGAGGTAGAGAATGCTCATGCCTTATTCTACTCCGTTACTAACGTGTTATTACTTACTGTAATATTACTATTATAAAAATTGAAAGGGACTCATGAAATTAAACTGTGATTAGAGTGGGCATACTATTTGTGCTGTGTAAGCAAATTTTACATGGCAGCAAAGCCCTGCATTAGAAAACATCCTCAGTCTAGGGAAGGGTCTGTATACTGGTCAGTAATATGACTGATTTCTCCATTGTACTTCTGTGCTACTCAGCTAATGCAGTGTCAGCAATGCTACTTTATTATCCATGGCTCAGTGATTAATTTAGGCAGCAAAGCCAGGTACTTCATAACACAAGGATTAAATACAAAACAAAAATTCTCAATCTTATAAAAGAAAAGAAAAATAGGCTGACTCCTCCTGTGATATAGAGATGCTTAGGACACCATGATACTTAGGAAAAATACCATGAAAGCAAATTATTTCCATTTCAAAGTGACTTTTAAAAATCCTTGCCCAAGGATACATTTATTAATTTTAGAGAGAGAGGAAGAAGGAGAGAGAGAAGGGGGAGGAGGAGTGCAGAGAGAAACATGGATTTGTTGTTCCACTCATTTGTATATTCATTGGTTGATTCTTGTATGTGCCTTAACCAGGGATTGAATCCGTAACCTTGGTATATGGGGACGGTACTCTAACCCACTGAGCTACCCTCGTTCGTTGAACAAATAAAAAGACACACCATATTCTTGGATAAGGAGATTTAACATCCTAAAAATGTCAATTCTCCCTAAATTAACTTATAAGTATGATGTAATTTCAATGAAAATACCATCAGGTTTTTCTGGGGCTACACAGTTGCTTATTAAAGTCCTTTGGAAGGAGAAATCCGAACCCTCATAGATGGCTGGTGCATGTCCTCTGGAAAGCAGTCTAGCTTTACTTCTATTTCCTCTATCTGCGCAGGCTACCCCAGCTGAGCCTGTAGATTCATCACCATCCAGTTCATACCAGATCAATTTGTATTTGAAAAAGGAGATATTTAAACAGCTTTAGTATCTTTCACACAACCTCCATGTGAACCCCTAAATACAAGACACTCCATGAGCTCTGCAATTAAGATATGATCATTGAAGCAGAATCCTAAGCAACCCAGGAAATAGTGTCTTATTCTCCTTTCCATGAGTTTCCAGACTAATTTCAAACCAGGCATCTCAGCCCAAACTTTGTTACAATTACTCTACTTTCCCAATCCCTATGCTGATACATGAGATATTTGTCTTGCTATCTGTTTTCACACCAACCCCCACCATCTTGGATCAAAGAGCTATCTCTACACCACTGAGCCCCAATGGATATACAACCACACATCAAAGCCTTTCTTCCTGTAAAGCAACAACCACACACCAAAGTCTTCCTATAAACCAGCTTTCCAGGCAGTGACCTGTAATCAGCCCAACTGTAGGACACCCTCACTCTTTTGGATGACTAATAGCCTGAACTTGCCCCTTTCAGACAAAGCTCACAACTGCCTCACCAAACATCCCACATTCCGCACTAGAAAGGCCTGGGTCCCCATCTGTGGCACAAACTGTTCTGCTGCCAGCACAGTGCTCTTTGTTGAAGAATGCTCAGGTTGCGCAACAGCAATTAAATTTCACCAGCATTTACTGACTATGCTGTCATCGTACCTGATCCTAGGGACAAAATATGAAAAAATGGAGTCCCTACACATGAGAGAGAATATGGAAAGTTCCAAGTTGAAAGAAATAGTATTCTTTGTCCAAGAATATTAAATGACCCCCTAAAGGCCACACCCCAGCAATATCTCCAGTTCACCTTGCTACTTACTCACTACGATCAAAAACAATTCTTTCCTCTGCCCACAATTGTTAAAAGAAACACACATTAAACCTACAAGCAGAACTATTTCTTACCTATCTGATTAAGGTAAATCTAAAAATCTGACAACATAATTTGTTGATGACTCTTCGGGAAAAGAGACACTGTCATATACTGCTGGCATAACCCAGTGGATAAGACTTTCCCAGCATCTAGCAACCTCTGACCTAGCATTTGTACTTCTTTGAAATCTATTCCAAAGACACACTAGCAAAAACATGAAAAGGCTTCTACATAAGGTTATTTACTAGAGCAGTACTTAACAGCAAAAGGCTGTAAATAACTCCAGTGTTCATCAACAGGGGGCTAGCAGCTAATGGAGTTCTATGCATCTATTATAAAGAAATGAAAAATCTATCTTCTCATATGGTGTGATCTCCAGGCCAGACTATTAACTGAAGAAAAACAAGATGGGAAACAGTGTTTATGTATTGAGGATGGAAGATAGAGAAGAGATAGATATTTGTTTACATTTTTTAAAAAGGTAATTAAAGAATAAACTAAAAACTCTAAAAAAATATTACTTTAAGGTAAGGGCAGAACAGGAGGGACAAGGTGAATAACACATGTAAGCTGGATGTCTCTAAATAAACAATGCCTTGCTGGTTATGATTTTAAATTTACATAGAATTATAAAAGTCATAGTACATATGGAAATTCAATCCCTAAAACCTAAAAGCAAAATAAATCAACTATAGTTGTGTTTCCAGTTGACAGCATCAGCACACACAAGAATTATTTCATGCCTTTAAAACATAATTTGACTTTATATCCTTATGATATACCTTAAGCAGAGAAAGAACTTTTTTTTTTTTAATCCTCACCCACATACATGTTCACTAATCTTAGAGAGACAGACCAGAGAGAGAAAGAAAGAAACATTGATTGGTGGCTTTCTATATGCACCCCAACCAGGGAATGCACCAGCAAACCCAGGTATGTGCCCTGACTGGGAATTGAACCCACAACCTTTTGGTGGACAGGACAGTGCTCCAACCAATGGAGCACCTGGCCAGGGCAAGAACTGTTTTTTATAAATGTTTGCAGTTGTGTTGGTATTGTTCTTCTGAGTCTATTTTGTGTGTATTATGGAATTTAAAAAGAAAAGAAATAATTATACTGGTGTCTTTGAGCACAGAAAAGTAAAATATAGATGTGACATCAACAAAGTAAAAATCCTATAGCTCTGAATTTAAGTTGGAAGTAACAGTACACACTTACAATTTATTGTATCTTTAAAAACCTATATATTTCTTAGCTCCGTGCACTGAAAAGCCCTGGAAATAGTGACAAATCCACAAGCAATGATCACCCCTGGTCTCTAAATACCATAACCAATTAAAAGGAACCAGAACTTGAAGAAATGACTGATTGCAGGTTAGGGGAAGGAAAAGAAGAAAATAGGCCTGGAACATCTTGTCATATACCAAAAAGGAGGAGCAAGCAAAAGCTCCTAGATTCCTGTCAAAAGAAATCAGGATTAAACTTGAAGTCTGAAATGGGACAATTTGAACATCAATAAAGGTAATAACTACAATGGACTGAAGCATATGAAATAGGTTTTAACT
Source organism: Anoura caudifer (assembly GCA_004027475.1). NCBI lineage: Eukaryota > Metazoa > Chordata > Mammalia > Chiroptera > Phyllostomidae > Anoura > Anoura caudifer. Next base: position 160,801 of record PVKU01002887.1, read on the forward strand.
CACGAGTTTGCTATAATACTTTAAATACATATTAAATCATCTCTGGAATATGCTAGCAAACTAAGTCATTAAAAAAAAAAGTAAAGGGAAAGAATCAAGTGTTTAGCCTGTCTTTCCTAAAGACATTGTACATGAAGGTAATCAAATAATTAATAAGGTGCAAGTCATCTTTAGAGAAGGATTTTAACTAATAAATGAAGGAGGAATTATAAAATTAAATTACTTGCATCACAAAGATAGATCCAAATACTGTTTCTGGTGGAAACATATAATACCATATATAAAGTATTCTTGCCTTCCCTATTCTTCCGGCCCCTCAATAACTCTAATTGGAACAAATGTCAACATCTAATGAGCAGTTTATAGGGAAATAAATAACAAAGGGATATTCTAGATAATACCCAAGGATTCAATCAGGAAAGTCCAGACTGTAGTAAAATTCACAGGACAAATTTTAAAAAATTAAGGCATAAGAACCATTTCAGTGTATGGACATTATTTAGAATAAAAAAAAAGGATTTCAAACACTTGGGAAAATCTGAAGACTCAATGTTTTGAAATTGAATTAATGTTTACTTTTTAAAAAAAAGTATACCATATTTTGCCATGTATCTCACGTGCACTTTTTTGCCCAATCTTTTAGGGGAAAATAATACATGGGTAGTACTATATGGATAGTACTAATTTTGTATCTATATAAATGTTTTTAATTCTTTTATTTATGCTTATGCATTAAAAGTGTAACTCTAGAAAGTAATAACAATATCCATATGCAAAATATCCTAGAATATGAAAATTGGTTTTGTTTTTAAATATAAACAAATAAACAACTGAATTAGAAAATTAAAACAAATGATTTTTCCCCCTTAAAGTTTGGGCAAAAAATGTGGGTGCATGTTATACACTGGAGCACATTGTACATGGCACATGGCAAAATACAGTAATAATGATAATATGGTTATATTTCTCTATATAACCTTATCTTTTAGTGATCTATTCTGAGATATTTACAGGTGAAATGACGGGATATCTTAATTCAAAATACTCATGATGAGGGGAAGAAAGGGAGGTAAGATGCGGTCCGAGGGTGAACAGTCCAAACAAAATTGGCCATAAGTTGATAATTTTGAAACTGAAGATGAGACCCAGTTAGTCATCTCTCTGCTTTTAAATATCTTTGAAAGTTACCATAACAAAAAAGCAGGATAAATTAATGAGTGGGTAAGTAGGCAGGTTGGCAGGCCAGCTGATAGATGTATGAGGCAGGTCTATCTGTACAAGTCTACAGTCCCTCAAGCACAATTCTGAAACCTAAAAACACTTTAAAAACAGGGTCTGCAATTCATTTGTAGTCAGTCTGAACTGAACAAACATAAAAAAATATTTATACATTCACAGCAGCTATTTAGGAGTGGGTAAAAGTAGGCTTACAGCTGTGAGTACAAAAAACAGTTTATCTTCTATTATTTATTAATTTGTATTTTTCTATATGAACTGTAAACCTACTTTTGCCCACTTCTGTATATAATTTGTTTGATTATGAGATGCTGCAGAAAATCCCATTTGGAATGTTACTTAACTTTTAAAAAATTAAAAACTTTTGAACTCCACAATACATCTAACCCCAAGAACTGGAATAAGGAAAAATGTGGACTTGCATTATCATGGAAAGGTTCTAAATATTAAGTAAAGCACGTTACAAACTACTATGTGTTCTACAGTTCTATTTTATGAATACATTATCACTAATTAATTTTGAGTATTCAAATATGGGGACAATTAAAATCTTTCTGTTGTTGGAGAATAGCATCATAAAGAAATTTCATTTAAATACTTTATATTTGTGAATTGTTGCTTATTTTACCAGCATGTATGTATTACTTTTTAATTTAAAAACATATGATTTTACAACTAAAAACAAGACTCTTTTAAAATGTATAGATTTTTTTCTAAATGAGGAAACAATACTGAGGCAAAGCAAGTATCAGTTCTCTTCTATTAGCTATAGCTACACAAACATGGCTGACACAACAGCATCTTGATAAACTGTTTTTTAATGTTTAACTTTTCTATTTATTGATTTTTTAGAGAAATAAGAAAGGGGGGAGAGAGGGAGAAACATCAATTCGTTATTCCACTTATCCATGCATTCATTCGTTGATTCTTGTATGTGTCCTGACCAGGGATCAAACACACAGCCTTGCATATCGGGAAGATATTCTAACCAACTGAGCTACTTGGCCAGGGCTTGATCAACTATTTTTTAATACAACATCCTAAATTACATCCCCTAACTGAATAAAGACATTCTGAGCATACAATGTGTGATACTTTATATAAAATATTTTGATATTTTAAATATCAAAAGTATATAGGAAAAACAGCAAAAACAGAAAACCTTTTCTTTTTATGGGTTTTCAAACACAAGTATTCAAGGATGTATTTCCCTTAAATAATCACAATTGAATCTCATTGTACCAGTTTCCTCTTTTGGCAAATGTAGATAATAAGAGATTATAATAACGTTTAGAGTGTTGTGAGAAATTCTCACAACAAATGTCTTGGTTTCATGAGTGCCTGGCACTTGCCAAATACTCAAAAAATACGACTGCTTTTATTATTAATATTGTTCTTATTGTTCCTCTTGGTCAAAAGCCTGTTCCTGCCCACTGTGTTTTGGGGACGTGTCGGGGAGACAGCTGTGTCTTAAGTTAGTTTCAGTCTATATGTTACCATGATAATGAGATTTGGAGGGAAAATTCCATGGAGAAGTTTTTATTCCAAATCAAATTTTTAAACTTGCAAACAAACCTTTGTCTCTGTAAAAGTTAGTCGCCATACTGTATTGTACTCTGTATTTATAAAATGAAAAATTTCTTTTAATAAAGTATAAATACATTTTAATGAAAGGCAACATGTAAATATAGATTACATTGTTTCTAAATAGCAGTAGTTTGATTAAACCATAAGTTTAAGTTTTTTTATCTTTTTACCAAATAGGTGCCTTAATCTCTCTATCATATTTTTAATATGTAACTGTACACAGAGGAAATAGTACAATATAGTTGTACTAAAACATGACAACTTAAGAGATAACATAGTACAATAGAATATTCTAAAATATAACCTTAATTGTAACAAATATCTCATTTTACCCTAATGTAAAAAATTTTTACTCTATATTATTATTTTTTATATCCATTACTTACCCTCTTTCATATGTGAATTCATCCTTCAGGGAATTAGCTGATGATTCTCCAATAAAGACAGATGGTATGTCAATTTTCTTTAGCAGACCAACTATATAAAACAATAATAAAATTATTTTTAGCTAACATTTTGCATATATACATTATCATGCTAGTTCAACAGTTCTATGAGATTGAGATATAATTATTTTTTAATATTTCCACTCAATTTATCCTTAATGGACATAATTAACTATTAGAAAAAGAAGAGAAATTTCAAAATTCTTTCCATACTTAATTCCTAAATGAGAAAGTGAAAGAACTTTCTTTTTTTACATACCCATTCCCAGGAGAGGTACAAGCCTAAGAATGTTAAAAAAGACCACTTTACAATAGTCTGAAAAATGACATTACACATGGATGGCTTTCCAGAGTGAAATAGCTGACTAGAACTGAAATAGGACAGGAGAGCTAAGTAAATTTCTACTTCCTCCTAATCCTGGAGTTCCTGGTAAAGTTTTGTGTTTTGTTTGGTGTCTTAAGAAATTTGACTCATAACTATATTACAAAACCAAATTCAAATGCCAAAAAAAACTTTGTAAAAATTACCCATTTCTCAGGAAGAGAAATAAAAACAATCCTCTTAATATTACTATAGAAAAAGCAGCCATATTTTCAGTTCTGAGTTCATTGAATAGATCTGAGTAAGTGAAAAGACTTTAGAGAAAGCTCATTTGTTTTCTTGTTATATTTTCACAATAACTTTGTTCTACATTTCTTTAAAAACGCATTTTATTATTTATTTTAAAAAGGGTGGAGGATAAGTAAAGAATAACAAACAGAACATAGCCATAATCCTTTCCACCCAAAGACAGGTTTTGTTCGAATAAACTTCTGTCATTATCTAACTGCCATCACAATCAAGACATAGAATGTTCTATCATCCCTCAAAATAAGTCCCTCCTGTCCCAACCTTAGCAACCATTAATGTGCTTTTCTTTAATCCTTATAAAGACAAGTGTTAATGTTTTAAAATCTTGGTATCCCTTGGTAGAATACATTTTTTTCACTTCCAGATTGGTTTGTTTTCTGCAAATACAACCACTCATTCCTACTCATATTCTCATTTTCATTCTCCCCCCCCCCCCCCCGCCCCACACACACACACAAACACACACATCATCTAAGCCCCAGGAGGGCAGGAAGCAAAATGGTTAGTAAAGGAATATTTAATCACTATTTTTATATCAATAGGATCAATAAAAATTTTATTTTTTATATCAATGAGGTCATATAATGGAAAAAATATAAGCTTTTGTTCCACTCAATAATACACATCAGAGATTCTGCCACCTCAGTAAAGACCCACCTCATCATCTCATCGCTGCAGGGGCACTGCTATAATTACATACACTTCAGGGAGATATTTTCTGTCTTGCTAAGAGATCTTTATCACATAGTTTACAATTTAATTGATTTGATAATTAAAACTGGGAATTATATACCCTTTTGTAAAATGAATGTTTTACCCTTTCATGAAGATACTCTGATAAACTGAAGGAGAAACTTTTGGGTTATAATTAACAGTTTATAATTACTGGAAGTAAGATAACTTCCTTGACTTATGATACTTAAAGAGATGTAAAAAGCTCCTCATTTTAGTCAGAAGATTAAGAAGAAGGGGGGCAATGATGTATGCAAATCTGAATAGTTAGTTCACAAAATATTTGAAAAAATACTAAATTTTAATTCTGATCCACAAAACAATTCTGTGAAGTATGCACTGCCACACAGTGTTAACGTGATAACACAGACAAATCGTAATTTAAATGGCCAGCCCCAACCTCTCCAGATTCATATATCCAGTTGCCTGTTTAATATCTCCACTTGACAGCCTAACACATGACTCTCAAGGTCTCTGCTCTAATTCCTAGTCTTTCTCATCTCTGTAATTAACTATTCACCTAGTTTCTCAGGGCAAACATCTTGGAGTCATCCTTGACTCCTCCCTTCCCTTTATTTCTTATAACAAATTCTATCAATTCAAAAAAAGTCCTTAATTCTACCACTTCTCAACACAATCATTGCTAACACTTCAAATCACTATCACCTCTTGCCTGGCTGCTGCAGCAAGGTTCTAACTCACCTCTGCTGGCACTCTTGGCCATCTTTTACCTTCAGTCTATTCTCAAAAAGAATCACAGCCAAAGTGAGCATTTTAAAATACTTTCGTATGTCAGATCACCTCACACTTCTGTATACTGTATTTTGCCACATATAATGTGCACTTTTTGCCCAAATTTTTGAGGGAAAAGTAAGGATGCGCTTTATACACGGGTAGTGCTAAAAAGCATGAGTGTGCATTACATACAGCGAAATATGGTAAAACCCATGCAGAACAAGCTGCAAAATCCTACAGACCTGGACACGATCTGGCCCGACGCCCTTTCTAACCTCATCCGCTACCACTCTCTCTGTCCAATCGCCAAGTATGTTTTATCTTTGAGCCTTCGTATCTGTTTGCTGTTCCCTTTCCCTGGAAAACTCCTTTGGAAATCTGCATGTCTCAGCCTCTCACTTTAGGCCTATGCTTAAATGTCAAAGCCTCACACAAAGAAGTCTCCTCTGGCCACCCAATCTAAAACAGGCACCTTTCTCTCATCCCTGTCCCTTTATATCCCTTTAGCCAAGAATATTTTTCTTCATAGCACCTGTCACTACTTGACATATATCATATCTCTTTGTATTCATTTCCTCTCTCCCACCCTAGAACATAATAATAATAGTAACAGCAGCAATAATAATAGTAGCTAAATAACCATTAAATGGTTACTAAGAACCAGGCAGTCCTCTAAATGCTTAAATGGATTAATTCATTCAATCCTCACAATAACCCAAATGAGTTCAATATTATTATTCCCATTTTACAGATCAGAAAAGTGAAGCACATAGATGTTTCATAACATAAACCAAGGTCACAAAGCTAGCAAGTGGTAGAGCTGGAATTCAAAACCTGGCAGGCGGTCCCCAGAAACTGTAACCAACCAAACCAGGGCTCATCCAGGTGGTGCCTTGATGCATGACCCAACACTTAGTGTTGAAGGAAACAGATTTTTATTTACAGGATTCCAACCTCGGGGGTGCTAAGAGTACTCCTGCCCAAAGCCCTGCTGTCCCATGAGACCCAGCACTTCCCTTGCTCCCCACCAGGCTATAAGCCAGAACCATGCCCAGAAGTTCCCCATGTCCTTATCTGTTCTTAAGCTGGCTGCGCAAGCAGGTCTCCATCCCCTCTGGAAGGTGCTCTTGTGGGTTTCAGAGTCGCCATCCTCTTGCAGCAGCTCCCTCCTTCAGGATCTGGGGTACGTTGTCCTCAGCCTCCATGTAATGGTTCAGGGAAACATGTGCCATGTTACTCTGGATCATGGTGGAGTCCAGGGAGGCACATGTCCCAAGAGAGTGACTTCTCTATACATCCTTCATAGTAGCAGAAGTCTGCAGCTCTATAGCCCCAGTTCAGCTCCAAGCACCTCCCACAAATCCATGCGTGTTTAGGCAGGTCCCCACACAGCTCCATCCACTCTATCCTTAAACCCTTTCCTCCAGCGTGCATGGCTACTACATCACTATAGACCGCATGGCATCTTCCTCCTTACTACCTCAGGCCGCATAGCAGGAAAAAAACCCTTCTCTACACCCTTTGAAACTGCGTGACTGCTTCCCCCTTCTCTCAGCACACCCTTATTTTAAATGTCCAGCCTTCACATCCTGTCCCTCCTATGGTGTGCAGGTCTTGCCAGTACCCTTGTATCTTTTACCTTCTTTTGGCTGTCATCTTTAGTCAGGGCAAGAGTTCTCAGTGACACAGGGGCAACCAGCTCCAGCCTCTCACATAGGCACTGTACAAGTTCCCCAGGCTATGTCATGAGTCATGATACCCACTTAAAGTCACATACACCTTTCCCCAGGGTGGCAGCAGAGCTATTAACTTGCCATTGTAATGCAAAGTATCTTAACTGCTATATCTTCCACTTCCCCCTTCCCCCAATCCAGGTTTGTGGGGAAGATTTCAGAGGACCACTGCTCTGCACCCCATTACAAAACCACACCCTTAACTACTGCTACTTCAATGAAATGTACGAGAGTAAGGCCTTAAACTGTATTAATCCCTGCTATACTTATGGTACCAAAAACAGTGCTTAATGCAGTACAGACTGTCAAAAAATACTTGCTGAAGAAAGAAAGCAATGAAAAAAGGAGAGGAAACAACCTCAGAAATACTGATAACTTTCTCTGGTAATACAGTTATGCATTTGCACAGCCCAGACTCAACTTGGGGTTCTGACTCCTAACCCAGATTCTTCCCACTGTTGTAGCATAGGTTTTCTCATAATCCTGCTCATCTATGATCTTCACAATCTTGTCAGGTCAAATAAAAATTAAAATTACTCACACTTTTACAGATGAAAATAAAGGACTTAGGAAGATTAAATAACTTTCCCAAGGGCTGAGGTAAGTAAAATCCCTTCATCAGTTCCTCTAAATCCCAAGTAGTGGTTATCAAACTTTTGTGAAATGCTAGAACCCCTTAAGTGTACTTCATGCATCCTACAATTACAATAATTTAATTTAATCAGCTAGAAGAGTAAAATAATGATTTAATATATTATAAGTTTGCCTCGGGTTGTATTAGGAATAGGAAGGAAGAGATTTCTACTTGAACAATAAAAAATAATATCTTATGCTATAAAGTTTTTTTGGTCTAGGAATCCAAAATATTGCTTATTGAAGATGTAGTTATTTAAAGTCCTAAACACATTCCAATGTACTAAATTAGTCCATATGCTTTTATGTCTGCTCTGTGTGCTGGGCTCTTTCTTCCAGGTATGACTCAATGGAACTTAGTAGCAAGAGGTATTACTATTATGTACTAAAAGGAAAACAAAAATAAAATACCTAATCATGCCCAATTTCCTGTGTGTGTGTGCATCTCCCCCACAGCATCAGAAAATTCAGTTCAACTCAAGCCTGATGATATATAGCCAAAAATAGTATCACGTTCCACAGGTTAAGGGTTTAGTCCAAGACTAGAAACCCTCCTTCAGAAGCCAATTGCAAGCCACATTGTCTTGTGTGCTTCCTGACAGATGAGTTATAGACTGAGGTTCCATCCCCCTACCCACTTATGTCCAGTTACTCTACTACAGCAGCTCACAAAATTCAGAAAAATATTTTACTTCCTGGATTACCAGTTTATTATAAAAGAATAACTCAGAAACAGACATAAGAGATACACAGGGCAAGTACATGGGAAGGGGCACAGAGTTTCCATGCCCTACCCAAGCAGCAATTCTCCCAGCACCTCCTGCTCATTCACCAAGCTCATTCACCAATCTGAAAGCTTTCCAAACCTGTCCTTTTGTTTTTTTAAGGAGGCTTCATTAGATCAAATAATTGATCAAATCAATGGCCACTCTGGATCCATTCAACTTCCTGCACTTCTTTCCTCCCTGAAGGTGACAGGGGTGGGACTGAAAGTTTCAACCCTCTAATCACAGGGCTGGTGCTCCCAGCAACCAGCCCTCACCCTTAGGTGAGTTCTCCAAGTCAGCTCATCAACATAACAAAAGACATCTTTTTTTTTTTCCCCCACTCTCACTAAATTACATGGAAATACACAACTTAAAAGTTACTTTCTGATTAAAGCCAGTTCATTAAAATTGTCTCATTCTCCTTAGATGCTAATATTTAATAGTGAGTAAAGGAACAATATTCCCGTTTTAAATGAAAAGCTATAGGCATGCCAATGCATATTAAGTGGCCAATAACTATCTGTTATTTAGGAAAGCACAAACGTGTAGCTTTGAAACTCCACAAGAATACAGTAGTCTCATATCCTAAAATTTAATCTTGTCAATCTCTAAATAAGTCACAAAAGTTTGTTGATGTCATCTTGATAGGGGACTCAAGACCTGGAAAATTCTAGCTTAAGGAAAAATTATTAAGTCTAGCAAGTAACGTGTATGTTAAAAGCCTTTTGTTTCAGAAACTGCGCATCCTGGCTCCTGAGAAACAACCGGCTTCCTGGGGCCCAGGCTAGAGATTATCGCCCAAGGAAGAGTTGACAGCATCCGGGCCTTTGTATCAACGAGGAGATAGACCTCCCCCCACCTTTGGGGCCTGCACTCCCGGAAAAACAAGTGCTGCAGCTTTGTTCGCCTAATCCCCCCTAAATTTCAAAGCCCTTACTGCACCTTGTTTGTCCTCCCCCACCTCCCCTATAAAAGTTCTGGCCAGGAAAGAGAAGGGAAGATGGTTTGCTAGGGTACGAACCCACCATCTTCTCAGATCGCCGGCCATCTGAATAAAGCGCTCATAAAAGATTCAATCACTGTCATTGCTTATTGGGTTTGGTAGTGACAGGCAGCCCGAACGCCGGTGTCTTTTCCGGTTACAGTCTTTAACTCAGCATGTCTATCTCTCTGTAAAGCTTTGGTTTTCCTTTGGTTTTTACTAAAATATCAACATATCTCCTAAAATGACACACATAGGTTAAAAAAATATTTGGAAAAAAACAAGTCAATTCCATTTCTATTTTGAATAAAATTGTCTCAGGGGGGTTAAAAATTGGGAATCTTTTTTTCTAAAAGAGATTATGCTTTTTAAACAGAACCCGAAAAAAGAAAAATCTTGTTAAGTTTTAGTTCCAAAAAATCTGTCAAACAGGAGAGAAGAAAAGTGATACCTGTACTTACTGTCGTTGGATCCCATGCCAATGAGCTCATCAGAATCAACATTGTGAACTATGGCTGCTTTGTATCCTGCTCTCTGCGCATTCAAAACCTGCGAGACAGAAAACAGTCACGGTATGAAGAAGAAAGTGCTTTTGTCACCCAGTCCCTCAGCTTCAACAAACATAAATCAACAGTCTCTGCCATATATCCAGGACTTCTTATATATCTTGTATACATAAGAATAAATCTCATGTGTTCTTAAAACATAAATGGATGTTTTACAATTGACTATCAAGGACTTCTTTAGATATCTTCTTGACTCCATTCATGGCATTAAGTGAAATGAGAAGCAAACAAAGAATAGGGATAGAAGCTAAAGTATTAAAAAGATCCAAATCAATACACCTGCCTAGCCCCAAAGAGGTGGAGACTTTCAGTTACCAAGCTTCAGTCATCAGTCCTTGGGAATTCAGTCTACTTCTACTACTTATTAGTGGGATAAACTTGAGCAGATTATTTTTCTGCCTTATTTCTCAGTCACTGCAATTTTAAAATGAGAATAACAACAATATTTTTCTCATGTAAACAGTATTAAAATGATTAATACTATGCCTAACACATATAAATGAGTCAAATAAAAGCTATTTTTTATTAGCTTCATCATCAACCATGTTCTTATAAATTCATTTCTAAAGTTTTGAAATTACTAAAAATACCTCCAGCCTAAAGTTGCTTACTTTGGTTCTATCTATTTAATCATTCCTGAAACAAGCCTCCGAAATACTAACTTTTGCATTGTAAGAATATGACTATACATGTGACAAAATTTTCTTACCTGCAGTATCTAAAAGGTACCCAAACAGGTTACCATACCTCACTTTAAAAATAACAATATTTTAAATAAAAATAAACCCAGACCTAAACTATTTAGTCGTATAACCTTTGGACCATTGGTGAAAAAGGAAGGATCAGATCATTATTTGCATATTGATTAAATAAAATAAAAATTGGGTAGGCTATATCTATATAATATACATATTATATAAATATATACATATATAATATAGTTTTGAATACTTTGAAAACTATATACATATATACAGTTTGGAATACTTAATATGGTAAGAAACTCTTGAAATGCATCACCTATTATCATTGCATAGTGTTAAGTATCTCAAAGTGTTTCTTTTATAGTTTGTTTTAAGATTTTATTTATTTATTTTTGGAGAGAGAGGAAAGGAGGGAGAAAGAGGAGAGAAACATCAATGTGTGGTTGCCTCTCGCATGCCCCCTACTGGGGACCTGCCCTGCAACCCAGGGAAATTGAACCAGCAACCCTTTGGTTTGCAGGTTGGCACTCAAGCCACTGAGCCACACCAGCCAGGGATTTCAAAGTGTTTCTTTATGATACTTATACTTCTAAAGAAAAGGGAAATTATTATTTTTTTAATTTCCAGAAGGTCTAACATTCTGTTTTAGTTATCAGCACTATAATGATTCACAACTCTACTATAATTCAATAAAAATAAAATCTGAATCAAGTTCCAAAGACTAAGGGAAAGTTCAAGGAATTCAGTTCACAAGAGTCATAAGAATACCCACGTATTCAGACAGACTCTGGATTTGAGTGCTAGGTAAAAGTATGAAGCTCAGGAATTCAACCCCAAACCAACAAGTTGGCTTTGCACAGACTAAATTTCTCTTCTATATTACCCTTGACTTCTCTAAAATGACCTCACAATGTAAGTTGGGTCTGTAAAAGAGACAATAATGTGGATTAATCAGAATAATTTCATCCTATCACTGAAAAAAACTGAATTGTTGGAGATAAGAGTGCCTCAAGGAACTAATATTTTGTTCATCTTTACAGCCTCTATAGCATCTATGAAATAGATATGGAGTACGGATGCATTAAATATCACTTGAATGAGTAAATGAATAAAATATGTGCTTAAATTAGTAGCTCATATTATATTATCAACACAAGAGAGAAAATTAGAGAGATTTTTTTAAAACCTGATTAAAATAGCATAAATAGTGGACCAACACAGTACCCACTGCTCTAATGTTAGGAATGGCAAGGAAATCAACCAGTCAACAAAACTGTTACAAGGAATGTTTTGCAGTCATGCAAGAAAAGGTCAATAATCAAGACATTAAGTTTACTATTTTTTGTCATTGTGTACATGTTGTATTTTTAGGTGAATTTTCTTATTCAAATAAAATTGAGGAAATGTCAGCCCCACAGCTTCTTCCCCATAGATATTACCACTTTTCAAGGGATGGGGAAAAAAACTCTTAAAAAGAATATGATTTCTAAACCTTACTTCTTTTTTTATGGTTATCTTTTAATGAAAAAGATCCTTAAAATACTAAAATCTTTTTTAATGTGTTTATTTAAAAAAATTTTTAAATATATTTTACTAATTATGCTATTACAGTTTCCCACTCCCCCCTCTTTTTCCCCTCCACCCTGCATACCCCCACCCACCCACTTTCCCCCACCTTAGTTCATGTCTGTGGGTCATACACATAAGTTCTTTGGCTTCTACATTTCCTATACTATTCTTAACCTCCCCTGGCTATTTTCTACCTACCATTTATGCTACTTAATCTCTGTGCCTTTTCTCCCTCTCTCCCCCTCCCACTACCCCACTAATAACTGTCCATGTGATCTCCAATTCTGTGATTCTGTTCCTGTTCTAGCTGTTTGCTTTGTTTTTTATTTTTTATGTTCAGTTGTTAGTAGCTGTGAGTTTGTCATCATTTTACTGTTTATAGTTTTGATCTTCTTTTTCTTAGATAAGTCCCTTTAACATTTCATATAAGAAGGGCTTGGTGATGATGAACTTCTTTAACTTGACCTTATCCAGGAAGCACTTTATCTGCCTTTCCATTCTAAATGATAGTTTTGCTGGAGAGAGTACTCTTGGATGTAGGTCCTTGCCTTTCATGACTTTGAATACTTCTTTTCAGCCCCTTCCTGCCTGCAAGGTGTATTTTGAGAAATCAGCTCATAGTCTAATGGGAACTCCTTTGTAGGTAACTGTCTCCTTTTCTCTTGCTGCTTTTAAGATTCTCTCCTCTTTAATCTTGGGAATGTAATTATGATGTGCCTTGGTGTGTGTTTCCTTGGGTCCAACTTCTTTGGGACTCTCTGAGCTTCCCGGACTTCTTAGAAGTCTATTTTCTTTGCCAGACTGGGGAAGTTCCCTTCATTATTTTTTCAATTAAGTTTTCAATGTCTCGCTCTTCCTCTTCTCCTTCTGGCAACCCTATGATTCAGACATTGGAAAATTTAAAGATGTCCTGGAGGTTCCTAAGCCTCTCCTCATTTTTTTGAATTCTTGTTTCTTCATTCTGTTCTGGTTGAATGTTTCTTTCTTCCTTCTACTCCAAACCATTTAAGTCCTGGTTTCCTTCCCATCACTGTTGGTTCCCTGTAGATTTTTCTTTATTTCACATAATGCAACCTTCATTGCTGTCAGGGTTTTTTTTTCTTATGCTGTTGAAGTACCCAGTGAGTTCTGGAGCGTCCTGATAACCAGCGCTTGGAACAGCGAATCTGATAGGTTGACTATCTCTTTCTGGCTTGATTTTTTCTGGAGCTTTGAACTATTCTTTCACTTGGGACATTTTTTTTTTTGTCTTGGTGTACCCATTACCAAGGGGTGGAGCCTTGGGTGTTCACCAGGGCAGGACAACCCACATTGCTGCGTTGTGACACTGTATGTGGGGGAGAAGTCTGAGAGGGAACAGTGCGGTTTACTCCGCTCTCTGCTGGTTTTCTGTCACTTCCCCCACTCTCCACAATCCAATTGGGCCCTTCTGGTGCTGATTACCCAGTAGGGGTGTTTGTGTACATTCTAGGACCCTATGGGTCTTTCCAATGAACCCTCCTGTGAGGCTGGGAGTTTCTCCTGCCACCGCCTCAACCCCCTCAGGTGATTTCAGTCAGAGGTTTTGAGGCTTTATTACTCCACCTGGAACCCCGGGTTGCATGGTCTGTTGCTCCCCAGTTGTTCCTCCCAGTTGATCTCCATGTGAATGTGGGACCACCCACTCTGCAAGCCACCGCTTTGCCTGGTCTGTCAGCTGCCACCTTGCCATGCGTCCTCACTGCCCAGCTGCCCATCTCTGTCCTTCCTATGGGTCTGGATGAATGTTTCTCCTTTAACTCCTTGGTTGTTGGACTTCCATAAGTTTGATATTTCTTGTCAGTTCCGGTTGTTGTTTGTTGTCCTTCTTTTGGTTGTGTGAGGAGGCACAGTGTGTCTACCTACACCTCCATCTTGGCCAGAAGTCTAAACCTTATTTCTTACTTATATATTTACCTATTATTTATTCATTAAATTGCCATAAAAGTACAGACTTCACTTAGCTGTTATTTAAACAAAAGTATGCTTGGTTGGGGTTGCTATTAGTTTACCTGCTGCTTTAATGACTTAAATTTTAACTTCCCAAAAAGCTAACTAAATAACCGAGGAGAAATGTTTTCTTCACAAACCTAAAAAATAATTGTTCCAGTGATACGGGTTAAAACAGAAATACAATTTAAGAAATATAAAATCTATATAAAAGCTGTTCTCTGCTGATCTAAAAGAAGTCTATGTTTATTTTTAAAGCCAACTAATGCATGTAAGTCATTGAGATCACATGATATAACTTGTTTTCTTGCAAAATACATATTTGTGAACAAAGATACAACACATTAGTACACAGAGAAAGGTGCTCTCAGAAGGATGATAAAGAATAAAAAATGTAGTTCAGTAAGCATTTATTAAGTTTAACGAACAAGTAAGGTACTGTGTGTTGGGCACAGTGCACAACTCAAAGGTGAATCAGAAACAATTATTATCCTTGAAAAGATTTCAATATTCATGGATATCTAAACAGGTCAGGTACTTTCTTGCCTCTCTATTTGTTCTATCATCTCTGCTTGGAACAGGCTTCTTTTCTGTATGCCTATCAGGCCTTCAAATTCCATTATCTCCATCTAGCCCCCTCACCCCCACCCCATTCCATGCCCTGTTCCACACGCTGTCCCCAAGAACTCACATAATTGCACACTGCTTGGAGTATTTATATCAGTGTGTTTACATTTTTCTTAAAAATCTATATACTACCTTAAATTATAAGTACTTATAGATATATGCACTATTCCATTTCCAAAACAAGCTTTACTGGTGTCCTTAAATCTCCTACAGTTATCTATGTGTAAACTTTCCTAGACAGAGGGAACAAAGTAATCATCAATTTTACAAGAGGCTTACTGATTCCCCAAGTTGTTCAGAAAAACCAATATAAACAATCTGCTATTTATGTAACTAAACCTAGCCATTAGATTCTTAAAACTACACCAAGTAACTGAGGAGAAATGTTTCTTTCACATATTCAAACTGTCATTGCTTCCATAAATATAATATAAAATTATATTAATATCAAAGGCTGTTCTCAGATAAAAAGTAATAGTAAAATTCCTAAACAGAAAACACTAATATAAGAAGAAATCCTTGTAGGTAATTTACAAGAGTAAATTCCAAAAAATAGAAATATGCTTTCAAAATTATAACAAGAAGTCTCCCCCAGGTTTTTTGCTTTTTCATTGATTTCTAAAATACAGCAAAATTAAATGAAGAAACACATTAACATATGGACCAACATGCTTATGAATACAAGTAAGAAAAATATACTCATGTTTATGAAATAAAAAAACTCATGTGTCAGTCAAATTAAATTACATTTTTTAAATAAGCAGCAGCTGGTACTTTAAAAACACATGAAGCAGAAATAAAACTTAAATCATTTAGTAATAAGCATGTGCAAGTTTTCACATTCACAAATTACAACCTCACATGGAGTCAGATGAAAGCAAAGAACTCAAAGACTCATGAATAAAAAGCATGCACAATGAACAAATCTAAATTCCAAAACCACCATGAAAAATAAAAACTGCATCAAAAAGCCTTCTGAACTGTATTGCCAAACTTCCTTTTTAAGGGGACTGATCAGAACTATTAGCTCCAATTGTAAATGCAATATATCTAATCAAAAAATTACCTGCGACGAAATAATGTAGAACAGGTGGCACCTAACCAAGAGTTTTAAAGAAATATAAGACTGCCAGGTTTATTATTATAGTCACTATGTCAGAAGATAGAAAACTGCTAATAGAAGAGTCTACAGTAAGACAGGTACTAAAAGAAACCCTGGAAGAGACATCTTATTTCCAGGCTGGACAAACTGGTCATACTAACCACAAGTGAAATGGTCTTGATTATGCTGGGAAGATAGTCATGAGCAGAGATCTTTTAAAGGACGTACAGGCATGCAGAATTGGGGGAAACTGTTTAGATAAACTATATTTAACAAGGCTTTAGACAAAAGGCTATATGAATAAAGGAAGCTTTTACATGCTGGATCTTTATATATTTATTTCCAATAACTAACACAACTCTACAATGAAGATATTCTTTTCTATATTTTAAAAATAAGAAAATATGGATAAACAAAACTGCCCTAAGGTTACACATAGGCAGAGCTGAGATCTGAATAGAATGTTATTTGATTAGATAAACTTGGGGTTTCCCAATAAATCAGGATGAGAACCAGGATTACTAATTTTATTTACCATTTTTTTAAATGTCTGGAAAAAGGAATTGAAATGAGAAAGCACGAAGACTCAGACAACGCTTCTCTTAAAATCTTGTGGGGAAAAATAAGGCCTATACTGTTAGCCACCCCCTTATCCACTGTTTCATTTTCCATAGTTTGTTACCCATGATCAACTACAGTCTGAAAGAATCAAATGAAAAATTCCGTAAGTAAACAATTCATACGTTTCAAATTATGTGCTGCTCTGAGTAGGATGATGAAATCCTTCTCAGGCCCTCTCCATCCCTCCTGGGACATGGCTCATTCTAGCGCATACAGCATGGATGTGCCGGACAATATCAACCCAAATCAGTAGCTATGGGGGTTACATTCATGTAAGTTTTATTACAGTACTTTGTTATAATTATTCTATTCTATTTTTAGTTATTGTTGTTAATCTCTTAATGTGCCTGACTTATGAATTAAACTTTATCATAGGTATGTATAAGAAAAAATGTGTGTATGTACACACACATATTCAGTATTACGCATGGTTTCAGGCATTCACCAGGGGTCTTGGAATGCATCCCCTACAGAGAAGGAGGAACTAGTATAAACAAAACAGAGTATAAGCCCTGAATATAGGCCAAGAAAAGTGCTGAAACATTGTGGTAGAGTGCTGAAAAGTGCTTAAGAGGAGAAAAGGCTGTGGACTGAAATACCTATAGTGGATTTTATGGAATGTGAATTACACTTGAACACAAACAGGAAATTTGGGTTAACAGTGAGAAAAGTTGAGGAAAATTTCTCATATGAGACATAGAGAGAAATAATAAAAGACAAGACCTAGTCAGGCATATTAAAAACAAAAACCAACCAAACAAACAAAAACACAAAGAGTGACCTCAGTAAGTAAAGACGAGTGTTACTGAAAGGAAGGACAGCAGATGAGTTAAAAGTATAGCCATCTGGAACTAGACTACCTGAATTCAAATTCAGACTCTGTCATATACAAGCTATATAAACTTAGGCAAATAACTTCTGTAAAATGATAGTAGTTCTGAGGATTAAGTGACTTTATGTAAAGCATTTAAAATAGTGCTTAGTGCCCACCACATATTTAAGTGCTAGTTACTATTATTGTCATTGTTACTGGTTTTTGTTGTTGCTGTTGGAGAGTCAGAGGCGAGGAGGGGTAGAGAAAGAGGGGACAGATTGTGTCACATCTTGAAGGGCACTCAGAAAAGTAAAGGTGAGGTCTCCTCTGTTGAGGGTTCACACTGGACACTTGAATAAGGGGTAGATACGATTAAAGCAATGTTTTAGAAAAATCTGGTAGTGCTTGGATTGATATGGAGAGGACAGACTGAAGACTTGGAAGCTGTTGTAACAAAGCAACCAATTTTTGAACCTCAAAAACTGGGGGACTGCACTTAACTAAAAATGAGAAAGCTGAGAAATTAAGCTTATTTTCCTAAAGAAGAAGAAGAGGGGCTTTGAACATATGAAATTTGAGAGGTAGCATAGATTTCTGAGGTAGGAAGAATTTGACAGATCAGGACTTGAGATAAAAATTTAGACATTCTTAGCTAATTAAATAACTTATTCTTTCAACAAATATTTGGAAAAATATAGCCAACTGGTTGTTGAAAATAAACTTCTAATAAAACATGAAGCAAACACCGGCCAGCAGTGTCCACGTCATTATGGATGAAATAAAACAAACAAACTACCGACTCTGGTGGAGGAATAAGGACAACAGCATGGCTTTTCTCTCAAGAGGAGCAAAGGCCACGGCCTCTGCCATGACAGGCCTTTATTCTAATAATATCTCCTCACATTCCAAGATGGATCTTCCTCACTATCCCAGTTACAACAAAGGAGCCAATGCCCCTCATTACATCACAGAAGAAGGACATAAGCAAATGAATAGGCAGCCTTACACTGATCCCTGCAAAGCTCAGCATGGATTTTAGGAAGTTACAGTAATCATTTGCAGGGTGAGAGAATTTTTAGCAAAGAGCAAACCTCAAAACAGCTTAGGTATATTGCAAATCTGATTACCCAAGGAAGAACCTATCTGTGGGCTTGGGTCCTGTGCATCTCTGAATGGGAGCTGGGCCCATGCCACGCAGAAGAGTCTGCCACAAAAACATAATCCAATCATACTTTTAAAATTTCCTATTGCCTTCAACACACTTTAACATCTACACATGAACTAAGTAAAGTGTACTTTGTTTTTTTCCCCAGCAGGAGATACTACAAATAAGCAGACCAGTGTCTATTTCTGAGCTATGCCCCTCTAAAAGTGGTAAAAATGCAACAGAGGTGACTTTCCTTGATGGAAAAGAAACTTGAAAAGAACCCAATTAGTCCTGACAAGTGTGGCTCAGTGGATTGAGTGCCAACCTGCGACCCAAACGGTCACTGGTTCAATTCCCAGTCAAGGCACATGCCTGAGTTGCGGGCCAGGTCCCCAGTTGGGGGCACACAAGAGGCAACCACACACTGATATTTCTCTCCCTTTCTCCCTCCTTTCCCCTTTCTCTAATACTAAATAAATAAATCTTTTAAAAAATGTTTATTAAAAAAGAATCCAATTATTATATCTGACAATAGTCTGGATGCTCATTCAAAATAAGACACACTTGGAACAAGAACTTTAAAAAATTTTTTTGTTGTTCAGTTACAGTTGTCCCCATTTCCCCCCCATTACTCTCCACTGCCCTGCCCACCCCTATCTCCCACATTCAATGCCCATTCTCCTGCTGTTGTCTTTCTCCATGGGTCCTTTATACATGTTCCTTGATTTGACCTTTCACATGCTTTCACCTGTTCTGCCCTCCCCTCTTCCCTTCTGGTCACTGTCAGTTTGTTCTTTACGTCTCTGGTTCTATTTTGCTCGCTCATTTGTTTTGTTGATTAGGTTCCACTTATAGATGAAATCATATGGTATTTGTCTTTCACCACCTGGCTTATATCACTTAGCATAATAGTCTCCAGTTCCATCCATGCTGTTGCTAAAGTTAGGAATTCCTTCTTTTTGCTATATAGTATTCCATTGTGTACATGTACCACAGTTTTTCATCCACTCATGTAATAATGGGCACTTGGACTGTTTCTAGCACTTGGCTATTATTATAACACTGCTATGAACACAGGTTCTTCTGAATTAGTGTTTCAGGAATCTTATGGTATACTCCCTGCAGTAGAACCGATGGGTCACAAGGCAGTTCCATTTTTAATTTTTTGAGTAAATTTCATACTGTTTTCCACAGTGGCTGCACCAGTCTACATTCCCACCAACAGTACACTAGGGTTCCTTTTTCTCTACAACCTTGCCAGAACTTGTTGTTTGTTGATTTGTTTATGATGGCCATTCTGACTGATGTGAAGTGGTACCTCATTGTGCCTTTAATTTGCATCTCTCTGATGACCAGTGATGAGCGTCCTTTCACATGTCTATGGGCCTTCTGTATTTCCTCCTTGGAGAAGCATCTGTTCCGGTCCTTTGCCCACTTTTTAACTGGGTTGTTTGCCTTCCTGGAGTGGAGTCATGTGAGTTCTTTGTTTTGCAGATCACACCCTCTCCAAGGCATCACTGGCAAATGTATTTTCCCATACAGTTGGTTCCCTTTTCATTTTGCTGCTGTTTTCTTTAGCTGTACAGAAGCTTTTTAATTTGATGTAATCCCATTTGTTTCTTCTTTCCTTTACATCCCTAGCTCTAGGGACATATCAGTGAAAATACTGCTGTGTAGAATATCTAAAATTTTCCTATCTATGTTCTCCTCTAGGACTTTCGGTGTCACAACTCATATAAGTCTTTTATCCAACTTGAGTTTATTTTTGTGTATGGTGTAAGTTGGCAGTAGAGTTTGATTTTTTTGCATGTTGCATCTCCCAACACCACTGGTGAAGAAGCTATTTTTTACTCCATTTTATGCTTCTGTCCCCTTTGTCAAGTATTAATTGACCATAGAGACATAGATTTATTTCTGGGCTCTCCATTCTGTTCCACTGGTCCATGTGCCTGTTCTTATGTCAGTACCAGACTGTTTTGATGACAGTGGACTTGTAATATAGTTTGATATCAGGTATTGTGATCCCTCCTACTTTGTTCTTCTTTCTCAAAATTGCTGAGGCTATTCGGGGTCATTTATGGTTCCATATAAACTTTTGAAATGTTTGTTCTATGTCTGTGAAACATGTCATTGGTATTTTAATAGGGATTGTACTGAATCTATAAATTGCTTTGAGTAGTATGGACATTCTGATGATGTTAATTTTTC
Source organism: Anoura caudifer (assembly GCA_004027475.1). Taxonomy (NCBI): domain Eukaryota; kingdom Metazoa; phylum Chordata; class Mammalia; order Chiroptera; family Phyllostomidae; genus Anoura; species Anoura caudifer. The sequence continues at coordinate 181,609 of PVKU01002887.1, forward strand.
CAATCCATGAACACGGTATATGGTTCCATTCATTTCTGTCTTCCTTGATTTCTTCACTGTTCTGTAGTTTTCTAAGTACAGGTCTTTTACCTTCTTGGTTAGGTTTATTCCTAGGTACTTTATTTTTCTTGTTGCTATAGTAAATGGGATTTTTTTCCCCTAATTTCTGTTTCTGATATTTCATTGTTGGTGTATGAAAGTACCTTTGATTTTTAAATGTTGACTTTATATCCCACTGTTCTGCCAAATTCACTTGTTACATCGAGTAGTTTTTTGGTGGAGTCTAGAGGGTTTTCTACTAAAGTATCTTGTCATCTGCAAACAATGATAGTTTTACTTCCTGCTTTCCAATTTGGATGCCTTTTTTCTTTTTCTTGTCTGCCCACTGTGCCTAGAACTTCCAAAACTATGTTGAACAGAAGTAGTGAAAGCAGACACTCTTGTTTTGTGGAACAAGAACATTTTTTTATTTGAAATGCATTTTGAGTTCTAAAGCCTTTAATTGAATGATAGTGTTATTTTTCCCTTGCATAAAGAACAATTTGTGATGTTTGAACAACTGAAAAGGCAAGCTCAGAATCAGGATTACTTCAGACAGGCAGGTGATACTTTATGAACAGCACACAGGCATCTCCTGTAGATGTGTGGTGTTTCTATGTTTAGGTGATAGTCAAAAGATGTTTGCTTCAGAACAGAATCCATTTTAAATATATTCTCTTCTGAAATTGATGGTAATGCAATCCTTAGCATAGTCATCATTTCAACAGTTTTACTAGAAGTGTGAAAAGGTAATTCATTATAATTAGGAAGCTAAAAGAATATACTGAGGGACTTCCGGCCAAGATGGAGGCATAGGTAGACACACTGTGCCTCTTCTCACAACCAAAATTAAGGACAACAAAGATTTAGAAACAAGAAAACAACCAGAACTCATAGAAAATTGAACTGTACGGATGTCCAACAACCATTCATCTAGACCAGTAAGAGGGGCAGATTCTCGGCAGGAAAAAGTGGAGGTGCGGACCAGGTATGCAGGCAACAGCGGTTGGTAGACCCCAGGTGCACAGGTGGCAGCTAGCAGACCCCAGGCACGGGGTGGTAACTGTGCAGACCCAGTGAGTCCGCGCAAGGCGGCTGGCTGACCAGGTGGTCCCACATTCGCCTGCAGATAATCCAGGCAAAGGTGAAGCAGCAGAAGGGACTGGAATATGAGAGAGAGCAGAGCAAGCACCATTGTTCCCTCTCGGACCCTGCCCCCACATACAGCGTCACTACCCAGTGACTGGGCTGCCCCGCCCTGGGGAACACCTAAGGCTCCACCCCTCACTACATAACAGCCGTGACTAGACCAAAAAAAAACAAAAAAACAAAAAAACAAAAACAAAACAAAACAAAAAACAGAAACAAAAATGGCTCAAACCGGAGAATAAATCAAAGCCCCAGAGCCAATTCATCTAAGTGACCAAGAGATAGCCAACCTATCAGATGCACGGTTCAAAGCCCTGGTGATCAGGATGCTCACAGAATTGGTTGATTTTGCTCACAAATTAGAGGAACAAATGGAGGCTACAATAAGTGAAATGAAGAAAAATGCACAGGGAACCAATAGAGATGGGAGGAAAACTGGGACTCAAATCAATGGAATGGACCAGAAGGCAGAAAGAAACAGTCAAACAGAAAAGAAGGAAGAAACAAGAATTCAAAAAAATGAGGAGAGGCTTAGGAACCTCCAGGACATCTTTAAACATCCCAACATCCGAATTATAGTGGTATCGGAAGGGGAAGAGGAAGAGCAACAAGTGGAAAAGTTATTTGAACAAATAATAAAGGAGAACCTCCCCAATCTGGCAAAGGAAATAGACTTCCAGGAAGTCCAGGAAGTTCAGAGTCCCAAAGAAGGTGGACCCAAGGAGGAACACACCAAGGCACATCATAATTACATTAGCCAAGATTAAAATGAAGGAGAGAATTCTAGAAGCAGCAAGGGATAAGGGTGCAGTTACCTACAAAGGAGTTCCCATCAGACTGTCAGCGGATTTCTCAAAAGAGACCCTCCAGGCAAGAAGGGGCTGGAAAGAGGTATTCCAAGTCATGAAAAGTCAACGACCTACATCCAACATTGCTCTATCCAGCAAAGCTGTCATTTAGAATGGAAGGGCAGATAAAGGGCTTCTCAGATAACGTCAAATTAAAGGAGTTCATCATCACCAAGCCCTTATTATATGAAATGTTAAAGGAACTTATCTAAGAAAAAGAAGATAAAAAATATGAACAGTAAAAAGACAGCAAACTCACAGGTATTAACAACCACACCTAAAACAAAAGCCAACTAAGCAAACCACTACAACAGGAGCAGAAACACAGAACTGGAGATCACATGGAAAGTTAGCAACAGGGGAGTGGGCGGAGGAGAGAGGGAGACAAGGTACAGAGAACAAGTAGCGTAGACAGTGGGTAGAAAATAGACAGGGGGAAGGCAAGAATAGTGTGGGAAATGTGGAAGCTAAAGAACTTATGACACATGGACATGAACTAAAGGGGGGAATGTGGGTGGGAGGGGGTGTGCAGGGTAGAGGGGAATGAAGGGTGGAAAATGGGACAACTGTAATAGCATAATCAATAAAATATATTTTAAAAACCCCACTGTTTGTATAATGAAGACATAAAGCTTTGAAATGAAAAAAATATATACTGAAATATATCAGATTGTAAGTATTCATGCAGAATAGAAATGTAAGTGATATAGAGAAAAATATCAGTGACATGTTATAATTTTATTTACTAAAACAATAAAGTAATAAGAATAAAAATAGAGAAACACATAATAAATGTTAAGAAAATTCAACTATCCTATTTTGAGTGCTTAACTACTAGGAAGAGAATGACTACATTTTCTAGAACACCCATTTATTCATCTAATACCAGTGACTTTAAAGCATCTTTACTTTCTTTTGCTCTCAATCTGCTTTCCAGCCCAAGAATGAAACCTGGGTTCACATTTTAAATTAATATTTTAAAATATTCCCTGTTAATAGTGTTATCTATAAAAACCCAACAATTAACAACATATTTTCTGATAAAACACTGGAAGCTTTCTTTTGAATAATACAGTGGGAGAATAGAAGGGAAGAAAAATAGAGAAAAGAGAGAAAAGGAAAGGAAGGGAAAGAGAGAAAGAGTAAACACAGATTACAGAAAAAGGAAGATACCCTTTATTTGCAAGTTTACATAATTATCTACTTAGATAAATCTACAAAATGGCTACAAGAAGAAATACTCAAGTTTAGGATTCCATATCCAGCAAAACTATCCTTCGTAGATGAAGGTGAATAAAATCAAAATGGATAAGGACTTAAAAATAAGTTGTAATACCCTAAAAGTCCTAGCGGAAAACAGGCAGTAGATTTCAGATATCCCATGTAGCAGTATTTTTCCTGACACTGTCTCCTACAGCAAGGGAAATAAAGGAAAAAATAAACCAATGGAACCACATCAAATTAAAAGGTTTCTGCATGGCTAAAGAAACCATCATCAAAATGAAAAAAGAACCAACTACATGGGAGAACATATTCTCCAAAAAAAAACATTTTACAATGTTTTCCATTGAGAAGCATTTATATACCTAATTAAAAGTACTTATACACCTAATTGCAGAGTTCCAAAATGCATGAAGCAAGAACTGAGATCTGATGGAAATATGGAGACTTCAATAATGGAGAATGTCTATAGTAATTAGAACTAGTCATAAGATCAACAAGGTACAGAAGAAGACTTAAGCCAGCAGTCCCCAACATTTCTGGTACCAAGGACTGGTTTTTCCACAGAAGGGTGGGGCAGAGCTCAGGAGGTGGGGAAAGGAGGAGGAACCCAGGTGAGTTCCCCTTGCAGACAAGTTGGGGTTGGGGATCTCTGACTTAAACATCACTATAATTGACTAGCTAGACCTAACAAACTCTATTCAACATTTCACTCAACAATAAACATTCTTTACAAGTGCACATTCTTCTGGATAGACCATGTGTTAGGCCTTAATACAATCCTTGATAATTTTAAAAGTACTGAAATAATACAAAGTACCACGGGGGTGGGGGGGAGTACCTCAGAAATCTACATTTGTACTCCTTGAGTCTGTATTTGAATATGCAGATGTATATTTATATAGTGAGTCTCTATGAGGCTGGAAAAACAATCTCAACGTGGAAAGAACAATTATTGGGAAGCTTAAGATGCACAACTCTGAGTTCAAACAGGGTCAGGAGACTTTCAAGTTCTGACCTCTTTGTTAGAAAGGGGAAATTACCTTGAACACCCAGGGCATTCAAAAGAAACCCTGGAAGAAACAACTTAGTAGTAGAACTAAAATAGTAGTCCCAGAGTAAAGGCTACCCTTGAACAACTTAAACTTTAAAAACAAGCCTCAAAGGAACAAAGCTCATTGGTAAGTAACTTAATTGCCAGCAAAACAAAATTAATTGGTCTTTTTTAAAATTTAATCTTTATGGTATTTTTTCCCATTACTATTTAGTCTCCTTATACTACCCTCTACCCAGCAATCACCACGCTGTTTTCCATGAGTCCTTTTTCCCTTTTGCTTAATCCCTCCACCCCATCACCTCCCCACCACTAGCTGTCATCCTGCTCTATATGTATGAGTCTGTCCTCATTTGCCGTGTTAGTTCAGTTTGTTCATTAGACTCCACATATGACTGAAATCATATGGTATTTGTCTTTCTCTGACTGGCTTGTTTCACTTAGCATAATGTTCTCCAGGTTCATCTATACTGTTGCAAAGGGGAAAACTTTCTTCTTTTTTATGGCCAAGTAGTATTCCATCATGTAAATGTCCCATAGCTATTTTTAAAGAAAGACCACAAAACCCAGACAGACGCTCAACAATATAATACAATGGCCAATATCCAATCAAAAAATTACTAAACACGCAAAGAAACATGAAAATGTGGCACATAACCAGGAGAAAAATCAGTCAAAAAAACAGACCCAGAAATGACACAGACATGGAATTAGCAGACAAGAACTTTAGAACAGCTATTACAGACAACAATTTATTATAATTATATTGATTTACAGAAACAATATAAATTATATAAAATTATAAATTATGGCCCTGGTCTGTGTGGTTCAGTTGGTTGGAGCGTCTACTTGTAATTGAACAGATGTGGGTTTGATCCCCAATCTGGGTGTTATGATCCCCAGTCTGGGTACTCACGGGAGGCAACGAATTGATGCTTCTCTCTCACATCAGTGTTTCTCTCTCCCTTGCTCTCTCTCTAAAAGCAATGAAAAAAGTCCTTGGGTAAAGATAAAATAATAAAATTATAAATTATGTTCCAGGATTTGAAAGAAGTGCCCTGGCTGGTGTGGCTCAGTGGACTGAGCACTAGTCTATGAACCAAAACGTTGCTAGTTTGATTCCTGGCATGGCACATGCCTGGGTTGTGGGCCAAGTCCCCAGGGGTGTGTACGGGAACCAATTGATGTTTCTCTCCCTTTCTCTCTCTCCCTTCCCTCTTCTCTAAAAATAAATAAGTAAAATCTTTCAAAAAAATATATGAACATAACATTGAGAAAAATAGAAGATACGCATATATACACACTAGCACAAACATATTTTTAAAAGATGCAAATAAAACTTCTAGAGAAGAAACACACTATATCAGAAATGAAAAGTTCACTAGATGCACTGAATGAAAGATTAGACAATGCAGAAGAAAAGATCAGCAAATCTGAAGACAAAGTAATAAAAGTTATCTAAACTGAAACACAATAGTAGAAAAGTGAGAAGAAAAGGATCAAAAGCTATTGCAAGGTTAAAGGAGACCTGACAACTAATTTAATGTGTGGCCCATGACTGGATTCTGAAATGGTTAAAAACAAAACACCTATAGCGGTCAATTTGAGGACAACTAGGAAATGTAAACATGTGCTCACAGCATTTATTGATATTAGATTTCATAAGTGTGGTAACTGTATTTTGTGGACATGTAGGAAAATGCTGTTGTGGGAAAGAGAAAATCATAAGACATAAAAGATGTGGCCATTCTAAAATGGTCTGAGATAAAACACTTGAGAACAACTAACAATGATAACTTCAACAGGATAATGCCTTGGGGGCATTATTTTTTTAATATCCATCTGGGTACTCTAAAAACCTGATACATTTCAGTCAGGGCAGGGTAAATAAACTAACTTTAAATACAGGGTCCAGCAGAAGTAACTCCTGGGTGAATGCGGTTGGTAGGGTAATAATATGGGTGTAATGATTTATAGTTTTAATTTGAACATTTTACCTAAAATGTCATACGGTGTGCTTGAGTGTGATATTGTTAGGTTACAGAATTACATGTTTATGAATTTTTAATAAAAGATTTTGTAATAAAAAAGGGGCACTCTTTGTGCCCTACCCCTGTAGAATAAATTTCAATTACCGTGGTTCATTAATAAAATAATATACTAATTTCATCATTTCTCAGAAAGATAAAAGTAAAATCCTCCTACACCTGGAAGATAAGTGAAAAATCACAATACTAGAAAATTGATTTTGAAATAATTTATAAAATATTACCTTAAAATTACAAAGATCATTTTCTTATGATTTTTGTTAAATAACATTAACTATCAGAAAACTAAACTTATTATCACCTTGGAAAACAGAGATCTGATAACACTTACAGCATTTTGAACACCAGACTTTATGTTCCTTAAGAACTACCTTGTTTATTTGTACATATCTCAAGCCCAGGAGAATCTCTCTCACATAAGTATCTGTTCTTCAAAATACACCACAACTAAGGTAACTGTCTATCCACCCTACTCAACAAGACATGCCACAAAAATAAAATTTCCTTATAGCTGTTGATTAGTTCACCTTAAAAAAATGCCAGAAATTTCATTTCATTGTGGAATAAAATTTTACTGTAATATTTTTCATTTTCCCAGCTTTCTCAAGTAAATGGCACCAAGTGTAATTTGACCTTTTCCAGTGACTTGTAATCATGAACAGCTTCACCAGGCCTTAGCTGGTTTTTCTCTTCAATGTTAACTGTCAAATATTACTTCCTCTCCGTGTGCTTATTACTAGGAGACGACTGGTAGTCACTCCAGCTTCATTCCACCCTTGGTCAAATCAGAAGTAAACCTAAGAATTCTAAACTTAAAAAAAAAATTAAGTACATAAAAGTTGAGTACAAAAAATTAAGTACATAAAAATTAAGTACAAAAAACTACATAAAATGGTGTACTTTTCTTAGGAAAGAAAATGGAAAGAAATGGTTCACTTTTCTTAGGAAAAGTACACGATTTTAATACTGAAACTCTGTGACATTTATTACAGTATCTGATATTTTAGATAAAAGGCACGAGATGTGTCTTTTAATGGCACTTCACAACTGTATATGTCTATAGAGAAAAGCTGAATTTATTTGTTTCATTAGAAAAAAATTTGGTAAGGCCAGGAAAATCTGTATCCGTATGCATAGTTATTTGTTTCAAATAAGGCAGATAACAAAAGCCAGAATCCTGGGAACTTTAAAAATCAATTAAGACTTTGTTATGTTTCAGTGGTAGCATTTAAAGTCAATTGTTGGTACATAGGAAAGTAGTTTTTAACTACTGGGTAGTGAAAATTGCGGGCAATTAAATAACAGTGGATCTTGGTGAACTTTTAAGTAAAAAGAAAATCCATATACCAGAGTATCATAAGTAGTATAGGAAAGTGCTGTTTCATAAAACTTTATTATTGGCTGTGTGTTGTCATATATTGGGGCATGAGTAAAAATAAATGTCTTAGTGTGGGCTGCAGTCAAATGTTTGAAACCCACTCATATAGTGAGTTCTTAATGTTCTGCAGGTTGCCTGAAATCAGAAAGGAGATTTGTACTTTTCCACTCACTGCAACAATAATATTCTGCAACATACCATCACAAAATCAGTCATTAGTTTATAAGGCTTTTGAGCATAGCTTTTTCCAATGAACTTTAATACTGTATCTGACACATGATTAGTCCTAAAGGTTAAAACTAAAATAATCCTTTTTTTTCTCAGGAACATTAAGAAAATCCAAATAAACCTTTATGTGTGGCTATTTCTGATGCTTGTCGTTAATTTGAAGTAAAAATGCTTTTTCAAAAAAAATTTTCACTACAAATGAACTGTCCTACTTAAAATAAACTACATTAGTTAAAAGCTACCTAAATATTTAATTTTCAGAGTTGCAATTTAAGTTTAACAGGAGTACGCATATAATATTCTCTAGCTGCCTGTGTATATTAAAGTACATATTAAAATGCAGAATCTAAGTTCACTTTTTTTTGGATACTGATAGGATTCATATCCAATCAAATCTTAAGCATTTCTAATCCTAACACAGCAGAAGCTCTATTTCAACCCACCCACCACTGTAAATAAAGCTTGATGGGAGAACTTCTTGTGCACCAAAAGAATAATAACTCTCTGAACTTGCCATCAGCTTACTGGGAATTTCCAAGTATGCCAGGGACTCCTACTGCACTTAAAAATAACTGATGGAGCAATTACAATAAGAATTGTGATGCTCAGCGCCACCCAGTGACAGATCTCTGATTATGCGCCTCCCTTACTGCCTATTCATTTTGGTGTTCTGAGCCACTGTAAAAAAAGCTCTACTCCACAGCAGCTGAGGTAAGAAAAGATATACCTATGAGTTTTCTAGGTTAGAATCAAGAGAGGGAAAGATAATAAATATTATGGAACAAAAAGAAAAGAATCTACATAAAGAAACAAGAAATGCACTGTACTGCTGGGGTTTGCTCTGGCCTTAGCAAAAAATCTTTCCCATCACAAGCTTTTTCAAACACAAGACAGAATGAGCAACTTTAATAAGCAATCACTTCATAGTACACTTAACATCACTTTACTAAAACATCTGAAATTATTGTAAAAATATTACAAGTAGGAAACTCCTTCATAAAAATCAAATATTAATACTAGTTTAATATGACCTGTATATTAATAAAATCTAAAAGATGAAGAATTTACCTAAGAAAGTCTTTAATTTGGTCTGCTTGAAGTACTTAACAACTTTAACAAGTAACAGTATCTCTTAAAAGCAGCGTAGTAAGTGCCCATATTCATTTTACTATAATTTAAATTGTACATACATACATTATAAAGTATGTACATACTTTTTCTGTGTATGCTATATTTCAAAACACAGTAAGATTAAAAAAGAAAACCCCCCATAACACAGATACTGGGTGGTTTCAGAGCCTGGCCTCTTCTGACTGTCCTGGCTATATACACTGCATTTGGGCAGTTCTACTAACCTGAGATGACCTCAAAGATTGAATCCCATTCCAACACCATTCTTTCCTCATGTTATTTTAGTATCACTAGAGGCCATGTGGAGAACAGCTACTCCACAAAAGACGGTACTGGGCTAAAATGACACTTCATTAACAGAAGTTCAATAATATAAGCTATCTTTCCCTCTTCCTTTCAGCCCCATCTTTCCTCAATTAGACATTCATCATTTACAGTGTATCTGAGTAATCTGAATGTCTTGATTTTGAAGTGAAAGAACGTGTGGGAAAGGGATATGTAAATAAAGTTACCGAAATAACATTGTTTCATAGGGTTAGGGTAAAATACATGCAATTAAGTAATTCTCTGGCTTTTTTTCTTTCATTTAATATTACATTCCTGATTTTAAAGTACTTTTTTGCTTTGTGTCTAAAATTGAATAAATTTGTGTCTAAAAACACCTAATTATTAAAATGCAGTTATGTTTATCAATTAAAGAGTGGGAGAAAAAACAAATGAGTAAATTACCTAACTAGTAGCAAAAAGTTGTTTGAATCATAATATGGGTTGAAATGTTGCCATCCACCAAGTATCTTTGGACACATTCTTTTAGTAGAATCTTTTAAACATAATTCTCAAGTAGATTAATAGCAAGTGCTATACATTACTTTGTAGGATTAAAGAGAAGACTTAGAAAAATCAAGTGACAACAATTAAATGACTTTCAGATAATTCGCAGAGGTTAATTTCTACTCAAGGTCATATCTACTAACCTAGTACTACTGAAATAAAAGTGCAACTCTGGAAATACCATGTAATGTATTAGCCAGGAGGCCTGAAAAATGACAATGAAAGGTAATCCTAGAGAGGAAAACTGGAGGACTACTTTGTAATATGACATCAAAATTTTGCAAAAAATATTTTTATATTTATTATTATGACCTTACAGTGTAGATCCAAATAATCTTTAGAAAGTTTATTGTAATTTAAAAAAATTCTCATAAAATATGTAGACCTACCGAAAAATGTTTGTGGGACAAATACATACCTAGATTTAAAAATTCCCAAGAGCATTAAGTGAAGTGCACATGAAGCCAATAGAAGGTTCCGATAATATTATTTATTCCCTAACCCAGTTAAATTTAATTGTAAGCCCTTAGGGTTTTCTAAATTAGTTCACTTAGCAAATATTTATTAATCATCTACCAAGTACCATACAGTGTACTAGGCACCAGAACTAGAGAATCTAAAACATTACTTTTTCCTTCAAAGAGACTGACATAGGATTAAATAAGTACTATATAAAAGAAGTGATCTATTCTTCCTTGGAGAAAAATCAGAAAAGGTTCCAGACAGGAGACAATACTTCATCTTATACCTAGAAGTCCAATTTCCCAGACAGACAAGCAGAGAAAAGATGTTACAGATGAAGAACACAGTCAAAACCAAGAGACAGGGACAGACTGCTCAGTATGTACGGAAACTTGTAAATTCTTTTTTTTTTTTTTTAATTTTGGATTTGAAAGATTTTATTTATTTATTTTTATTGAGGGGGAAGGGAGGAAGAAAGAGTGGGAGAGAAACATCAGTGTGTGAGAGATACATCAACTGGTTGCCTCTTGCACACCCCCAACTGGGGGGAGACCTGACCCACAACCCAAGCATGTCCCCTGACCAGGAATAGAACCAGTGACCTTTGGGTTTGCAGGCCAGCACTGAATCCACTGAGCCACACCAGCCAGGGCCTTCTAAATTTTTGAAGATTAAGGTTGAGGGGACAGGCGAAGTACAAATGTGACCTGAGTCAGAGTCAGAGAGTTTGTACCACAACCAAGTTTTGTAAATGTCACATTCCAACTGAAAATGAGTATGAACATATTCCTTATCATCTAAAATCCAAATGCAACTCCATCCATGCAAAAAAAAAAAAAAAGTCAAGAAAATAATCTGTCCTTCCAGCCTCTTAATGATGGCTTATATGGTTTTGCAGCCACATTTTTCAAAAATAATTAGAGCACAGATGATAATAAAATTCACAAGTACATGCCCTGCAACAATTCTGTTTACCAAGCTTCCTTAGAGTTCAGTTAAAAATAAATTGACTATGAAGAAATAATTGACTTTGCATTAAAATCATATGATTAAAATAACCTGGACTGTAATGACAATGGACAGATTTCTGATAATTAATTTTATTTGGTTATAGACATGGAAATTTGTACAGTTTTGAAAAGTACTATTTTATGTGATTATTTTAATGTTCTTGAAATAACCAGAGTGTTTTATGAAAATTTTTTAAATGGTATATTTCCCATGGAAATGCTAATGTAAGTCTTTGGAAAACTGTCTGTCTCAGAATGCTAAAAATGAATGTTTTTCTAATTAAAACATTTAATATAGCCTTAATTTATTTGCTAAAGAACCAGCATAGTTTTTTAACTTCAAATACTCACCCCAAACTAACATTTCCAAATAATCTTGTCACAGTAAAGAATAGCATTTTACAAAGACAAACAAAATTAACATTGTTTTGCTTTTCCTCTAAAGAGCTTTATTTTTCAGAGGATACAGTTTTTCTCAGTGTAAGTAAAAGTGATTGTTTTCAGAATAACAGCTGGCATGTGATCAATGTTCTTACTGGCCTTCTGGACATTCCACATAGAAAATACTGTTTCTAAATATGCATTTTGCTGTGTCTCTTGAGGGCAAGATAAATTAAAAAGCTCAGATGCACTTTTCCCAACAACAGTCAAAACAAATTTTTTTAAAGTGCTTTATTTTAGAATGTTACTGACAATGAAATGTCCTGCCTTCCAAAAATTATTTGTTTGCTATCTTATTTGCCTATCTCTGTTATCTCTAAATCACAAAACATTGATAAATTTTTAATCTGCCATTTCTATTATTTTGGCAGGTAAAGAGCTTCACAAACAAGAAAAAAACTAAAGGAGTTCATCATCACCAAAGCATTATTATATGAAATGTTAAAGGGACTTATTTAAGAAAAAGAAGATCAAAACTATGAACAATAAAATGTCAATAAACACATACCTATCAACAATTGGATCTAAAAAACAAACTAAGCAAACAAGAACAGAGACAGAATCATGGATACAGAGAGCATTTTGAGGCTTGCCAGATGGGAGGGAGTGTGGGGGAAATGGGTGAAGAGGGTGTTTCTTAATCCCTGGGGATTAAGAAGTACAAATTGGTAATTACAGGAAAAGCCATGGGGATGTACAATACAGTAAAGAAAATGGAGTAGCCAAAGAACTTATATAAATGGTCCACAGACATGAACAATGGTGTGGGGATTGTCTGAGGTAGTAGGGGGTACTGAGTGGAGGAGGGCAAAAGGAAAAAATTGGGACAATTGTAACAACAGCATAATCAATAAAATGTAATTACAAATAAATTAAAGCAAAAATAAATAAAATTTTAAAATAAAGTTATTCTGGTTTCTATTTGCCAAAAACTGAACTGAGGCAAAAATGATATAGCATAGCCCTGGTCAGTGACTCAGTTGGTTGGAGTATCCACCCAAAAACCAAACGGTTGCAGGTTCGACTCCTGGTCATGGCATATACCTATGCTGCAGGTTCAATCCCTTGTCAGGGCATGTATAGGATGCAACTGATTGATGTTTTTCTCACATTGATGTTTCTCTCTCTCTCTTTCTCCCCCTTCCTCTCTCTAGAATCAATAAACATATCCTTGGGTAAGGATTAAAAAAATCATATAGCATAATAGTGTAATAAACCTTGGAATCAGCATTTAGTTTATTTTTAATTTTTTAGAGGCAAGAAATTAATGAAGCATCAAATAACACTTCATTTTTGTTAGAACAATCTCTATTTATGAAAGCTTAGTTTGGATCAAATCTTAAAATAGTTTAAATTTAAACTACTATGAACATAAGATTTCTGAAGAGCAGGAAATCTACTACATTTGACTCCAAGCTCTAATTTATTTCCTTTTTAAAGGCAATTGAGAGTTTAGGTTTATAACTAATATACAATAGTAACGATACCTATTATTTACAAGGTGCTCTACATTTTCAAATCCCTCTACAGTTATTTTTATTCCTTTAATAAGTTTGTTTTGGAGGTGCTATTTCTTTCAGAAATGAAAGGAGCAGAGACAAAATACAGGCATAGTCCAAAAACAGATTTGTAAAAACAGTATTAAAAGTATCCAAAAATTAACATGCCTTTATAGTAGTGCTGATGACAGTGAGGGAAGTCCTATGGCGAACTTTGCTTTACTATCTAAAACACCAGCTTAACCACACTAGGGAGACAAATTTTATACAGGTAACAGGATCAGCTTACTACAATAGAGAAACCCAATGTCAACATAGATACAGATAGAGTAGAAGGGTGAAGACATAAAACTAAAGGTTAGCATTTCCATTCCTACATTAGATCAAACAAGATTCCACTATTCAACCACAGTTCAAAGATGCCCAACAACCACCTGGAAATTCTTAGAACCAATAGTAATTATTTATATACTAGGCAATTTGTTTGTTGTCAGTCATACTAAAACTGTGAATCATGAAACCAATGGGGTCTTCTTTTTCTTTGCACTGGCTGCTAAAGGCTTAGATACAGTTTTACAGCAAATGAATAAGACTTAGGTAAACTGCTCCTGTATTTTTTGCCTTCACCATCTCATTTTCCTATGTCCTCACTCCTCTCATTTTTAATCTGAATGAATTATGTAAACTTTTAAAATCCGTTCTGAAACAAGAAAGTATTTAAGATACTAACTGAACAAACAGTAACAAAAAAATTAAAAGGCAACATTACCTTTACATCAAAATTACAATCAAGTCTTCTAATTAACACGATGAAAGTTCCAGATGAATTGTCTTTTAGTGGTGGAGGCACTATGGGTTCACAGGCATTCTCTGGTTTTGAGTTAATCAAAAAACCCTGAAAAAGAATTGGTAGTAAGATTTTTTTGTTTCAAACTCCAAAAAATCCATTCAACTTGCTTCTATCAACAACTTCTGAATCTGTTTTATGTGTTTTGTACTATGTCAGATGAGTTATCTAGCAACACCACAGTTTTCACTCTCCAGCTGCTCACAATCCCAGAACTTCTAAGTAGTACTTGGTTTCATAAGCATTTAGTTTTTTTTTTAAGTAAGTTCTCTTTGTGCTATTAAAAGTTTTTTAAAAAGTCACACATTAGCCTATTACCCGAAGACAACCACTATTATTGGCATGTTGGTATATTTCCCAGCAATGACTGACATTTCTAAACCAAGCAAATACTTATTTAACATTAATTTTTTTGTAGTTGCAAGTATTTATTTTTATTTAAAATTAACTTTTACATTTCTTCTATATTATCAAACAATGAAAATACAAAGAATTTCTAGAAATGTGTTGTATAGAAACACTACCCTCAGTTAATAAAGGTATATGTGGAAAGATGGTCCCTACTACATTGTTTTAATAGCAAAAACTTGAAACCATGCACATCAATAAGGCAGTCGTTAATATAATTTATTCATATAAGAGACACTATAATATATTCATACAAGAAAAAAATTATGAAGCCATTAAAAAATAAGGTGAATCAATATACGGTAAATGGAAAAGATGGCCATATGATAACTATTAATTTAAAAAGAAACTAGCAAATTGCTTTCCCAAAACTACATGATAGTTTGACATTAGAAAATGCATTAATATAAAATGTTATATTAACAAATAGCATTTGTTACCACAAAATGTTATATTAATAAATGTAATTTATTAATATTAAATGTTATATTAATAGATTAAAACAGAAAAACCAAATGACTATCTCAAAAGATGTAAAACACTGAATAAACACAGCAAGATGATCAAATTCATTAAATCCATTTATAGAAAGAAAGGAAGCAGTTAAAACCTATGACACAGTGCCTTAACAACAGTCTGCACGGTTTATTGGTCACACCAAGCATCTATTCCACAGGATTTGTCAATTTCTCCTGCCTGAAGTTTTATTGCTTAGCTTGTGATAGGGAATGCTTTTACACATGTTTCAGGAGTAAAGTTTAACATAACTTAATTTACTCACAGAATAGTACCCCCTCTTGATTTCATAAAGCATTTGCTTTTACTAGGACTGTGGTTATCATTCCTATGATGGATATTTACTTCACTCATGTTAAATTTATACCCTGCTGCTTTTTCTGTACCTTCATGCACGCACACACACTTTTTGCTTTAATGCCAAATGACATAGTACAGTTCTTTTCAAGACACTTACAACAGCAATTAAACTGAACCTGGGCAATACTATTAAGGCATATAACTCAAGTGAAGACAGTTTAGAGCAGCTAAGGCCAAACTTCCCATGTCCTGGATGACAGCACCATTGTGACTGCAACCTGGTGGACATTGACTGAAAAACACATCCCAATTTCAGAGATGTTAAAACATGGGGTAATAAAATGTATCTTAGAATCAGTAAATTTATGTTATGGACAGACCATACAAGTGGAACTTTTAAAAGGTTTTTACTTTTAATCACTTCCATATTGTTGAATGTGTTATGACAAGCATGTATTATTTTTTCTTAAAATATATAAAAATACACATAGGCTAGAAGTACAAAAACACTATTAGCATTAATGAAAAACTGAATTCTTTAAAAAGGTCCTAAACTATTAAATATTATCTTTCTTATCGATTATGCCAAAAAAGAATAACTTGGTAAAATAGATTACTAATTCCTATTTTTCCATCAGGTATGAGTCACTTCAAACTACATGTAAATTTACTTTCTTCCATCTACAAAGTCTACGAAGAGGAATAACAGGCTTTGCAAATTAATTTGGCAGAAGTCCCTTAAATAGGAGTGGTCAAGAAGGTGCTGCCTTAAGTGAGGTCCACAGGCCTAGCATCACCCTGTAGGCGCAGGATGTCAAACTCACTTTCACTGGGGGCCATATGAGCCTCACAGTTGCCTTCAAAGGGCGAATGTAATTTTAGGACTGTATAAATGTATCTACTCCCTAACTAGAGGCAAGGAACTCGGCGCTGCTGCTGGGTAGAAACAAGGTGCTGGGCCAGATAAAACAAGGTGGAGGGCCGCATCCCACCCGTGGGCCTTGTGTTTGCCACCTGTACTCTAGGGCCAAACCTTTCTTACTAAAATGATGCTTATTCCACGATCAAGATCTTATTATAACAGGAGAACTTAATGCCAATACTATGTAGGAAGCTCAAGAAAACTACCAATGCCTGGGGGGCTTAAACCGGATGACCACCTTCCTTCTCTTTGTTCTTGTAATTCTCTGATAATTAAACAGGGTCCTGTACAAAAATAGTGACTTATACTAATATGTCAATTATCATCAAATGCATAATATGGTAAGTTTACAATATATTAATATGTTGATTTTTTTAAAAAGCTTTAATGACTCTACGTAAAGCAAAGTGTACAAAATAAAATTCTGCAGCTTGATAGGTTTTCACAAACTGACCACCCCTGCATCAGGACAGAGAATATTAACAGCACTGCAGAGGTTCCCTTCACCCTCCGTGCCATTCATTACTCCCCAACCCAGTGCCCAGCATCACTGCATGAACTCTTAAGAGCTTAGATTAGTGTTGGCCTACTTTGATACAGCATAAACAGAACCCTACAGTATAGTAAACACTCTTTTCGATTTTTTTCTCTCAGTACTATATTTGCATGATTAAACTCTATTGTTAAGAAACCATGCTGTTGAGATATACGTAGTAGATTTTTCATTTTCATTTCTATGTAGTATTACATTGTGTGAATGTGCCAAAATTTATTCTAGTTTTTAAAATATATTTTATTGATTATGCTATTACAATTGTCCCATTTTTTATTTATTATTAAAATTTATTCTATAGCTGACAAGCATTTGGGTAATTTCTAGGTAGGGGCTATCACAAATAGTGCTATTATAAACATCTAGTGCAAGTCTTTTCATGATCACATGTATACATCTGTGAAGAATGCACAGTGAAGCAGGATCATAGGGCATTAAGCTTTATTAAATACCATGAAGCAGTTTTCCAAAGTGGTTTGGGTTACCACTTTTTAACTGAAATTATCTAAACATAAAAATCATACAAATATAAGGCAAATATTTTGCCTTAGTGCTTCAGAAAGTATTAAGAATTGCAACATTTCAGTGTAAACATTAAGGAAAAATTACTTTTGTTGATAAATTACACTGGTTAATAAAGTCATAAAGAGCTGAAATATTCAATAAAGTGGTTTTGTTCAAAATATTGTTTCAGGCTGAAAAGAGCCTTCACTTCCCTTCAGATTTCACTGAATGTCAAACTATAAAATGAGTAAAATTAAGAAGAGAACATGCAGCAATAATTCAACAAAAGTGCTAAATACAGAGCAGCAGATCATCTTTGCCTTCATTAGAGTATAAAAGGAAAAGCAGCAAGAAGTGATAAGTTGTTTTCTCAGTGAATACCTTAAGTTATGAATTAATAACTGCAGCAGCATCAAGCAGTTAACATTTGTTGAGCCATTGTACTCAGTACGGTGTGTCAAGTACTATGCCCTTTAACTGTTCTAATTCAGTCCATCTTTGCAGCCCTATGAGGTAGCCACTATTATCACCACTCTTTTAAAGATGGAAGAATCTAAGTCTCAAAAAAAGTAACTTGCCCACAGTTACATATAGCAGACATGCAATTCCAGGAAGTCTAACTCTAGATCCTATGCTTTCAACCATTATGCTATATTGCTTTCACAAGACAGACAAGAAAACAAACAAACAAAAAAAAACAAATAACCATCATTGGGTGAAGAACAAAATGGACAAAGAGGGGAGTGAACATTTATAAAAATGAATAAGCAAAAATGGCAGTCTAAAAGGCGATTAAGACTGATTTCATTCATAATTTGATACAAATATTTCAAATGATGAATATGTCAACCTTTCTACCACAATTTTTATATTCAAACCTTGACCAAAAACAATTCTACTAATCAATATTTTATTGGCTAACATTTTCCTAATGTGAGACAGGTGATTTTACTTATATCAATAACTTTCTATAATGTTAAAAAATATCCACTGCCATTTTCTCTAATTCTTTATTAAATCATTCTTCCAAAATCCAGCAGTAACTTTCATACAGAGGACACATCTAATTCCTTTTTTACAAATAGTTGGGGATTATTCTCCTCTTAGGCAGCAAAACATCCTTTAACTGTAACTCGTATCATAGTAAGTTCCTTTAACACTATGCTCTGAATACAGCAGGCACATTTCATGAAGGCTCCGGTTAAGTACTAGAATGGATTGGACTGAGTCTACCCAAGCAATATCTGTAAAGAACCAACAGATCCAATAAGATAAGAGGAAACAAAGTATAAGCAACATGTAGCACAACCACACAGAATAGAGCAAATTATTCTAACTATGGGAAGCAGTAACAGAAAAAGTGAGTTGGTTCCTAAACTTTACTGTATTTCAGTGGGTGCCAAAAACTGACCATACTACTATACATGATCTGACCGATATAACAAAAAAATAGGAATTATAGCTTTTTTTTTAGTTGAAGATCGAATTTGGCTTTATTCTACAATTCATGAATCAGGCAGCATCCCATCTAATAAATAGTGGGTTGGCCAAAAAGTTCGTTTGGTTTTTTTCCCCAAGATGGCTCTAAAAGTGCTTAGTTGTCTTTAATTTCATTTGAAACTATTTTGTTAGAATGTACTGTCATAGCTGTCATATCAGCATGCATTTAAAAAATAAGCTTATCAACCCTGGTATAGCTCAGTGGATTGAGTGCGGGCTGTGAACCAAAGGGTCGTGGTTCGATTCCTAGTCAGGGCACATGCCTGGGTTACAGGTCAGGTCCCCAGTAGGGGCCATGTGAGAGGCAACCACACATTAATGTTTCTCTCTCTCTCTTTCTCCTTCCCCTCCCCTCTCTCTAAAAATAAAAAAATAAAATATTTTTTTAAGAAAAGCTTATCAAAATTGGTGAATTTTTGTGTAGCCATTTTAATATTGAAGTTGGAAGAAAACACACATTTTTGGCATATTATGCTTTATTATTTCAAGAATGGTAACAGTGCAACTGAAACTCAAAAAAAAAAAAGACTTATAAAGTGTATGGAGAAGGTGCTCTGACTGATTGAACATGTCAAAAGTGGTTTGCTAAGTTTTGTGCTGGAGATTTCTTGCTGGACAATGCTCCATGGTCGGGTAGATCAGTTGAAATTAATAGAGATCAAATTGAGACATTGTGTTATACCATGTGGGAGACAGTCAACATACTCAAAATATCCAAATCAATAAAGTTATTGGTGAAAATGAAAAATGTGTCTTTTACTTTACAGAAAAAACCATACATATGGACTTTTTTGGTAACCCCATAGAAAGGTGCTCTAAACTACCACTCTTTAACCTGTTTTAGACACTTAACCCATTCTATTCAAGCACTCTAAAACCAAATTAGGTTTTTGGCAAATATATCACAGTTGTTTCAACAAATTTTTAACATGTTGTAATTAAGCTATATTTCTGCTTTTCAGTACCTATCTTTTAAGACTCAAGGGCAAAACATTAGTATATTAACCATTCCAAGCTTCATGCATCTGCAAATTCGATAGCCATGACTTCCATGTCTTTCTGCACATCATTGAGGAATGCACTTAATAAGATAGAAATGTCAATGCTATACACTAATTAAAAGTTAAGCCCCTAACTGTATTAAAAAGTTTTCAAAAGACTTCTTCACAAATTAAGTATTATATTTGTAACATTATTCACAGCAGTAACTGAGTATCTTTCACCTCAAAGTTATCTCACCTTGTATATACTGTTAGAATTCTCCCCAATAATTTTTGTTATATATTTTTGTCAATGAGTTAAATTTTAGATTTTAATAAAATCTGAATAAAAGATGTCATATGAGATGCTTCTGGTCAAGATGAGGAAGTAGGTAAACACTGTGTTTGCCTCTTCCCATGACCATGTCAAAATTACAACTAAATTATAGAACAATCAACCTGGAAAACCACCTAAAGACTAGCTGGACAGAAGTACCCTAACTAAAGGTATAAAGAAGCCACGTGGAAACTGATATGAGAGGTGGAGGTGTGAAACAGGCTGGTCCCACACCCACATGTGACAGTTGAGAATTGGGGTATCTCAGCTGCAGAGGTCCCACAAGAGGAGTAACAGGTCCCAGTCCCACAGTGAGCTCCCCAGCCCAGGGTTCCAGTGCCAGGAAGAGGAGTTCCTACAACACCTGCCTAGGAAAATCAGCAGGGACTCCATCCAGATGAGACCTAAGGCTGCTGAAAACCCAGGCATCCTTTTAACAGGCCCATACACAGTCTCACTCACACTGACCGTAAGCTCCAGAGAAGGGACAGCAGCTTAAAAGGCACCAGAGACATACTAGAGAGAAACTAAATTATGTGGTTTCAGGGTGAGGGCCTGGAGGGACAGCCGATTTTATTCCTGTGTTCAGCCCTGCCCTGACTTGGCCTGCAGACACAGGCGCTGCAGACTTTCTTAAAAACTCTCAAGGTCCTCAGACCCCAGGCAGGCTACAACTGGCCTCAGTGTGTGTGTGCCTCTTGCTGAAAGGACCCGGCCCAGCACTGATGCCAAATCTGAATATTCATTAACCTGGGAACACCACTAACCCCTAAGCTGGTAACTCCCTGAGACCTGCCTCACTCAAAGCTCTTTCACAGGCTGTTTCTCACAGGCAACAGGCCTTACTTGAGCTGCTGACCATTCTAAAAACTCAAATGTCTGAAGGGTCTGGAAAGGTGCCTCACAGCCTCATCATACCCTGTACCTCCCACTGAGTGGCCCCGGGCCCAGCTGCAGTTTTGGCCTTCTTCAGTTTGCCCTGTTGCCTCTCCCACGTGGCTCTGGGCACAGCACAGGCAGCTAGCAGCTGTGGATCACTTTGTTGCTCCTACCAAGTGGCCCAGGGCCAAGCGTAGGCAGTGTCTGACTTTGGCCTGCACAGAAGTCCCACCCAAGAGGCCACAAAACCAACATACCAGGTGGCTGCCTTCAGACCACAACAGAACACCACACAATTAGCTCCATGAACAACATACCCCAAGGGATGTCTCAGCAGGTACCAGAGCCTCACTGGAGCAAATCCTACTCGATAGGGTCAGCCCCTGCACAGCAGCTGGTACACTGTGGTCATAGCCAATCCTTCCAGCCAGCCAGCCTGAGGAACAACCCCACCCACTGACTTGCCAACAGCAATCAAGGCTCAACCACAACAGGAGGGCACACACAACCTGCACAAGAGACACTCTTGGAGCACCAGGCTGAGCCACTGGGTTCACAAGACACCTACTATGTAAGGTCACCTGCCAAGACTGGGAGAAGTGTAAAATTTACCTAATACAGCAAAACAAACACCAAGAAGCAGCCAAAATGAGGAGACAAAGAAACAAGTCCCAAATGAAAGAATAGGAAAAAATCTCCAGAAAAAGAACTAAACCGGAGAGGCATGCAATCTACTAGATATGGAATTTAAAACACTGCTTATAAGGATGTTCAATGAACTAGGGGAGGAATATACATGTATTTTGCCATGAATGATGCATGCCCATGAGATTATTATGCCCATTATTATATCCATGGTGTGTAACAATATACCCATGTAAAATGCACATCCTTATTTTCCCTCAAAAATTTGGGCAAAAATGTGTATATTATACATGGCAAAATACAATAGATAAAAAGTCACTATAGGTTTAAATTTCTTTTTATCCTCACCCAAGGGCATTTTTTAAAATATATTTTATTGATCATGCTATTACAGTTGTCCCATTTTTCCT